>WBMZ01009940.1:43965-70308 GCA_013400975.1 Atrichornis clamosus
CCAGGCTGGACTTGGAGCACCCTGGGATAGTGGGAGGTGTCCCTGCCATGGCAGGGGTGGCACTGGGTGGGATTTAAGGGCCCTTCCAATCAAAGTGGGCTTTTTGTCAAAGGTAAAATGGAGTGAATGCCTTTCAGATCCTTGGATTGCAGGTTCCCTGAAATCAGCCGGCAGAGGGGGAGACCAGCCCTGCCTGGCTGCACCCCCTAGAGCCGTGGCTGCAACCCCTGTGTGAAGTCTTCACGTACCTGCCGACGTAAATCAGACCTCAAGTCTGGTATTTTTAACCATTTCCACCACTTTTCTATTTTCGTTCTCAGGTGGAAAAGTCCCTTTTATATCCAGGTTTCAAAGTCTGCCTTTCCCTTCTCTGCTGTTCCCGCTGCACAAAGTAGGTGATGCTTAATGGCCACATTTACGGAGTGCTCAAATCACAGAGCGTGCAGGACTTTTTCCATGGAAAGAAAAGTTGTCATGGAAACAGAGCAGCCGGAGCTTTAATTCCACTTAAGCACCCGCAGAGGAGGAGAGTGGAGGGGCTCTGGGAGGTCGGGGAGACCTGGCCCTGCTGCCTCCATTCCTTTCAGAACTTCAGGATAGCATCCCTCAGGTAAACTGGGGGTATTTGATGGAAGTAAAGAAAAGCAGACATTATCCACCCAAGATTCCTTCATTATCCACCCAAACTTGCTCGTGATGAGAGGAAAGTCATCATTTGTGGGGTTGTTCAGCTCGAGGTGTGTGACTGGCATGAAGAAGGGAACCATGAGATTCTCCTGACAAGAACTATCAACATTAATTGGCTTCATTTCTCCTTCAGTGTCTGTGCCGTTAATGAGATTTGTGATCTAATTTCTCATATCTTTGTCACATCAGTTGGGAATAATTTTCCTAACAAACATTTATGGATATAATATTCACACATTCATCGGATATATCCTCTCCAATCCAGCCTTCTCCAGAAAGTATTTCTATTTTGACAGATGAGTTTAATAAAAAAATCTTGGAGCAGAGCATTCCAAAACTCAAGAATTCAATAATCATGAAAACTTAACCCAAATCAGAGTGTTCTTTCTAAAGAGGGAGTGAGAGAACATCTTCATATTTAGCTCTCATCAGCCCATTTCCGTCCGCTGATGGGAAAGGATATTACAAATATTATTTTACAAATGAGGCTACAAAAATACTCAAACTGACCTATAATGACGTGTTTATAAAAGGGGGAAAACCAGCAAAAGACCCCACAGGATTTCTGCATTTCCTGTGTCCCTGCTGCCCACTGAGTGTTCACCACAGGGCTGACTAGCAGAAATCCAGGGGCTGCTTTGGAGTGTGGGATATTATCCTGACAGTCCCCGGGGCATCCTCTCATGCCAGCCCTCAGATCGCCCCCAGAGCTCCCGCTGGGATCACTGGAGCAGTGGGAGGGCTCTGGAGCCCCGAGGTGGGGCTGGCAGGGAAGAGCCTGGTGTTGGGACAGCCTGGGCAGAGGCTTGGTTGGATCTGACACCAGCAGTGAACACCAGAGCTTCCCCTCACACACCAAAGGACGGGAATTCACTTCCACAAGGCTGGCACTTCCTGATCCCTCCCCACAGTGCCTGCGGCTCGCGGGCATCCCACAGGGAGTTCCGCCACAGCTCCTCCTCCCCTCTTTCCTGCAGAGCTTTCCGGCCCCGTGTCCTGTGACCCAGGAGCCTCCTCCTGCCTGGTCACTCTGCTTGTCCTTCCTCTGGGAAAGTGCTCCTGGAATCACAGGCACAGAATCATGGAGCGGTTTGGGTTGAAAGAAACCTTCTAGACCATTGGGGTGACCCAATTGTGACCTTCCAGTGCCTGAAGGAGCCAACAAGAAACATGGAGAGAGACTGTGGACAAGGGATGGAGGGAAAGGGCACAGGGAATGGCTCCCCGCTGCCAGAGGGCAGGGATAGATGGGATATTGGGAAGGAATTGTTCCCTGGGAGGGTGGGGAGGCCCTGGCACAGGGTGCCCAGAGCAGCTGTCGCTGCCCCTGGATCCCTGGAAGTGTCCAAGGCCAGGTAGGACGGGGTTGGAGCACCCTGGGATAGTGGGAGGTGTGTCACACTTGGACACGAAAGAAGCACGCAGGCACCTTGCCAGGAGAGAAGCAAGGCCCGAGAGAGAGCGAGCCCTCTCTCACCTTTATTATATATGTTCTTAGAAATCACCGTGGATTGGAGGGAGAAATTACCACCCCTCAATCACACTGGTCAAAGGGAAAATCCATCACACGTCTCCGCCTAGGAGAATGGAATGAAAAACAATAAAGGAGGGTTAGCAAAACATGGCTGTGTTTACAGACAGTGCGTGAGAAACTGTTACAGAAAATGAAAACATCGAAGAACTGCAAAACTCAGGGCAACAGGAGGTGTCACTGCCCACGGCAGGAACATGATGGTCTTTAAAATCCCTTCCAAGCCAAACCATTCCATGATTCCATGATCTAGTTCCAACCCCATGCACGGGACACAGACTGCACCAAGCACTGGAGGATTTCTTGCAGACACAGAGGGAAACACTGGGAATGTGTGAGGAGCTTTCTGTACTCCCCACGTCTGTGGGTCACAGCACATCCCAGCTCTGGGTGCACACCTTGCTCCCAGGTTGGAGTGGTTGGATCCAAGGGAGTTACCTGCAGACACCCCCTCTGGGAGCACAGGGATATCCTTTGAGGGCTTGATTTAGTTCTCATTGATCTGTTTTGAAGGCAAAACAAACCTTACCACTCATGACCAACACTTTTTCCCTCCCTTCCCCTCCTAAATTACAGACTTAAAAGCAGAATCTCAGCAGCATCCCTGGATCCAGAGAGCTTGGGGGGAATTAAAAGTTCTGCAAATCTTCTTGAACCCTCTCGGGTTTTACCTTCAGCTCCAGCTGGGAAACTCTCCCAGAGTATGGACAGAGGGTGATTCAGGTGTGTCCCATGCCCTGTCCATCGCCCTGCCAGGACATGGCGTGGGGCTGGATGTTCTCCCCCAGCTCCCTCTGCTTCCCTGGCACTCAAACCCCTCCAGCACCTCCCAGCACCTCCCAGTGCTCAGCAATATTTTCTTGTGTGATTCTGGCCGAGGGTTCCTTCAGTCCAGCAGTGTGTGAGGAGAATATCACCGAACAGCAGAGTTGTGGTGACTCAGGGGTAAAAATTCCATGTTTAACATACAGCAGGAATTTCAGTTTGCAGGGGATTCGCTGCCGAGAGGGTGAAGTGCCTGGAGGTCCCTGGACTTGCTGTTTCTTCAGGAATATTTTAACTGAGGGATGGTGCCCAGCCCCTCCCAGAGCAGAGGGGCACTGGCCCCATGTCCTGCCAGGCTGTGCATTCAGCCACGCGTGAGCGCTGGCACCACATCAGCCACGAGATGGTTTTCTTTTAGAGCCATTTACAGTAATCAAAAAGCCTTTCTGGTTCCTAAATTGCCTCTAACGAGATGGATATATATTTCCATGTGAGAGGTAATTCCCCAAACGCATTGAGTTTAAAATAATTTCTAATTTTAGGATGCTAAGCTACTGTTAACCTTATAATCGTTTTCTCTAGGAAATCACTCCAAAAATTTACATACACTTCTATGTCTGTGCTGCTCCATCCTCTGTATAAATCACACATAATTACTTGGAGAAGGAGATCTGACCTATCTGTTTAGTCTTTCTTCTCAATTACCCCTGCAATTACAGCAAATGGAGTTGAACACAACTTCTGTAACCCACACTTTGCCACTCTGCTGCGGAGCTGGCAGCATTCCCACGTGCCAGAGAGAGCTCCACGGGAAGTGCTCCAGTGCTGAGGCACTTGGGACAGCCCACAGCCCTTTGTGTGGGAAATGGCACCGCCTTGATGGGTTTGTTGGGAAGTGCTCGAAGCTGTTGTTGCCACAGTCAGGAAGGAAGGTCATGGAAGTTTCATGTCGGCTTTTAACGACCTCAGTTCTTTGTGTGGGTGAACATCTGGTGGCTCTTGCCAGAGGTGACCAAACAGAGCTCCCTCGATGATGACGGCTTCTGGAGATGAGCAGGGACACAACTGCAGGACCAGGAGGGGTTGGATGGGCCTCACCTTCTGGAAAACACCAGTGGGTGTTTCCCAGTAACAACAGAATCCCGGACTGGGTTGGGTTGGAAGGGACCTCAAAGCCCATCCCAGCCCATCCCACCCCCTGCCATGGGCAGGGACACCTCCCACCATCCCAGGGTGCTCCAAACCCCGGCCAGCCTGGCCTGGGACACTTCCAGGGATCCAGGGGCAGTTACAGCTTCTCTGGGAAATCCATCCCAGGGCCTCCCCACCCTCCCAGGGAACAATTCCTTCCCAATATCCCATCCAACCCTGCCCTCCTTCAGCTGAAGGCCGTAAAGAAACGTTTCACTCCTGACCTTCCCACAACCATGTGTGTTCTGTAGTTTCTGTGTGTCACCTGCCTGCCCTGCATTCCCTTTTCCAACACTCCCAGCTATTTGAGGTGGCTGATTAATTGCTGACAAGAAAGTGATAATTTTCTGTCTGTTATCACGAAAATGATGGGCATGGTTTGAAAGCTGCAGCCATAATTTCAAGAGCATATTTCAAATATTTATTTCAAAGGTCTGTAGAATATATGTGGGGATTGTTCCTCCTTCACATTGCTTCAATCCCATCTTCTAATATTAGAAAAAGTGTCAAGACTCATTAGCTGCAGGTTAATTCAGGCTTTCACAGGTGATTAAAATACAGACACTGTGTAGCAGATGTCACCTTTTCTTTGGGCTGTAATAAAAGGGGAGAAGAGGCAACATTAATAAAATGCATATTTCCTGCCACTTTCCCTTTCAGACATCTCCCAGTGTGAGAGCAGTTGGCACCGTGGACAGGGAGTGCTTCAGTTTAGAGGTGACACTCGGGGACAGTCACGGCAGCAGGGAGGACACAGATGGACCCACAGAATTATGGAATGTTTTAGGTTGGAAAAGACCTTTAGGATCATGGAGTCCAACCATTGCCAGCACTGCCAAGGCCACCGCTGCCCCACGTCCCCAAGTGTCACATCCACATGGGTTTTAAATCCCTCCAGGGATGGGGACTTCACCACTGCCCCGAGCGCCCTGTTCCAGTGCTTTAGAACACTTTCCAGGAAGACATTTTCCCTAATATCCCACTGAACCTCCCCTGGCACAGCCTGAGGCCGCTTCCTCTGGTCCCATCACTTGTCACAAGAGACCAACAACACCTGGCTACAACCTCCTCCAGANGTCCCATCTCACAAGAGACCAACCCCACCTGGCTACAACCTCCTCCAGACTTAAGCCAAGAGTGATCAGTCTGGGCAGCAAGGGAGGACGGTTTTGGGTGTCTTTAGTTACTTTTCTAGTGTTAAACAGATACCTTGTAATGGGAAAAGGAAAGCTGGAAATGCTGTGGAGCAGGACCACAGCCCTTAGAAACTTCTGGACCTTTTTGTCTGGAGCCAGGCGCTGTGAGGACGTTTCCTCTCTGCAGCCTCACCTCCTGCACATGTTGCCTGTCACTGCCCTGAGGGAAACTTTTCCATCCCCAGTGCCTTGGGGGGTTGCAGACCTGGTGCTGGGGGATTCCCTGGAAGGCAGCATCCCAGGGGCCTTTTTCCAAGGGCTCTGTGTGGTGTCTCCCTCAGCCCACCTTTGTTTCATGCCCTGTAGATATTCCCAAACTCCTGACCAAGGTGGGAGCTGGCTCCAGGAGCAGGCTGTTTCCTGAGCATTTACAGGCAGCCATCCAGCCAAACAACCTGGCAGGAATTTGGGCTCTTAGAGTGAGATTTGTTGGAAGATCAGTGTAAAAGCCTTCACGCTCCAAAGTGTTCCCCACACTGCACTAAAATTTACAGCCAAGTGCAGCAAAAGGTGACTCTGCCCTGAGGAAAGGCTCCCCCGAAAGCAACCTGGATTTTTTTAAGGTGAGAATTTTATAATCTTTTCACAGATTACTGAATTATGTTGATAATCATAAATTAGAAAGTAGATGTAAGCCCTTAAGGAATTTAGGCTCCTGATTCCAGCTGAAATAAAGAATCAAGCACTGAGGTATCTCTAAACCCATATTTATTCCTTAAGATAGGATGTGACCCAAACAAAGGAGAACACTCATGTGCCCTGCAGCATCAATTGTGGATTGCAAGTAATTTAAATTAAATTTAAATGTATATCTTATATTTCAAGTTTAGATTTTTTCAGCATATTTTTCAAGGCATTGAACTCCAGAGCTGTTATTGATGATTGGCAATGCTATAGCAGTTTGCCGTGGGGGTGTTACCAATAAAATGCCAATGTCTTGTTGCACTGACTACAAAAAAGAGCTTTTTTATGAGTCAAAAAGTAGTATTTATTTCTTGTCTCTTGCATGCTTTGCTGGAAGTCTAAATATTAGCCTTGCCTTGCTCTGGTAATAAAGACAAATTAGGTACATGCAATGAGCAAGCACGGAAACGAGAGAACACCACAGACAGGAAATTACAGACTGAGGAATGGTGGCTTCCCCTGGTCTGTGCATATTTTTTACAGCCACAATGACAAGAAGGTTATGTCCAAATAACACAGAGCCCTGTTTTGTCAGATCTCAGGGAAGGAGCTTCGGCTCCCTATTGGAATTTCTTACTGGAGGGGATGGATGGGGTCAGACAAATCGCTCTGCATTGTCCTGGGAATTCCCAAGTCTTGATTCACCAAACTCTGCCCACACAGCAAGACTTTTGAAAAAAATCTACATTGATTTTCTTAAAATATCTACAATTTTTCAGCCAATGAGAGCAGAAATCCGAGGCCATAGCTGGGATGCTGCAGTTCCCAGGCAGTCCCTATCCGGAGCTGGGATAGTAGAAGGTGTCCCTGCCCATGGCAGGGATGAGCTTTAATTCCTCCCAACACAAATCATTCTGTGATTCTTTGAAACTCTGCTTCCTCTTCCTTCAGTAATCTCCCAATCTTCCTTGCTTGCCATCTTTATTTGATTTAATGCACCGATGGAAATGGAGCAAAGAAACGCAGAGGAGGACTCCAGGTGTGCTGGGAAGGGTTGCAGCCTGCACAGACCTCGCTGTTGGGCTGAGCAGGACATCAGCATTTCCATGCTGGGCTCAGAGGTGATGACCCTGCCTGAGCTTTCTTAAAATTTGTGCACAGAGACACTGAAAAGATTAAAATAGCAGAAACAGAATAAAATGTGAATGACCTGAGGGCAAAGCCCTGGGACGGACAGGGGTAAAATCAGGCTGGATGCCAAGCACAGGCTGTTTAAGGAGAAAAGGGGATCAGACTGGCTGGCAGGGTCAGAGAATGGAAATGCTGATGAGTCAGAGACAGCAGCACAGCGTGGTGGGTTGGGGGGCAGGATTTGGGGGGCACAGGAGGTTTCAGTCCTGCAGCTGGAGAATCCTAAAGGTTTTCAGAGAGAAGGAACTGAGCACGGCAGAGGCTGAGGGTGGAGCAGGGTTTGGAGGACACATCGAAGTCTGAGGGATGGTTCAGTGCAGCAGCAGCACGAGCTCTTGCAGGAGGCATAAACTGAGCTTAAATAATTCACTATGCAGGAGAGGTTAAAAAAATATCAGGACTGGGATCTCACATCCAAACCCTTCTTTTGCTTTTTGCTCCTTCTGAGTGACACAGGAGTTGTGCAGATGCTGAAGGAGATGTTGCCCTGCTCGTGGCACAGTGGGAGCCCACACTTGGAAGCTGTTGGGGCCCTAACAAGGCCACTGTCCTTAGGAGGGAGGCCAGGCTGCTGCAGGGGCATCACCCCAATGCAGATGGAGAAACATCTGGATCTCCTGCCGCTTTCCCCCAAGATCAGCAGATCAGACATTCTCCCGTCAGTCTGAGGAGGGGTCACTGTGCAGGGCAGGCTCAGCCCCTCACTGAGGGTGTGAGGGGGGACATGGCCTTTGTACCACCCACCCTGACCCCTCTGCCTCTCTCTGAGCAGACACCACCCGAGTACATCCTGATGAGAGGAGCCATTAAACACTTGTCTCTAATAACATCATTCCATGACTAAATCAGGCATCCCCTCCTATTTGTGATGCGTTTCTCTCCTCTCGTGGCTCTCCTTCCTCCCCCAAACCACAGGCAGGCTTTAGGAAAGCCAGAATTAAAGCTGGCAGATGTCAAATTGCTGTGGCAGCGAGAGGAGCATTTTTCAGCTCATAAATTGGTTTATGACTTTTCATGTAGCAGTCAGAGTAAAATAAATTTATGGACTCAAGAACAGCTTTTTAATGGAAGAGCAATGAAGCTGAGGCAGAAGTTCTTGGCACACAGTGTTTGGAGGAAAATCAGGATTGGCCTGGACAAGGCACTAACATTGGCCATGCAGTGAACAGGACTTGGGGCTAAATGCCCAATCTGTGACTTTTTAATTGATCTTGATTCTTTTTTCTCGATTTTCATAATGTTATTTGAATAATTATCCAGATAAACCTGCCTGTTAGAAACCTGCAATAAGAATTAAAGTGGGAAAACTTTCCATGTAAATATTAGAAAGAGGATGACAGGATTATTTTGGGCGTCCAAGAATTACTTCACATTTTAAGGAGGCTCTGCCATGGCAGGGTCAGTCCTGCACTGGAGATGAGGCAGCATGGGGGGAAGTGAGGGGATGGAAACTGGGCCCACCATGGGGACTGAAACTGGGCCCACCATGGGGAATAAAACTGGGCCCACCATGGGGAATAAAACTGGGCCCACCATGGGGAATGAAACTGGGCCCACCATGGGGACTGGAACTGGGCCCACCATGGGGAATGAAACTGGGCCCACCATGGGGAATTAAACTGGGCCCACCATGGGGAATGAAACCGGGCCCACCACAGGGAATGAAACTGGGCCCACCACGGGGAATGAAACTGGGCCCACCATGGGGAATGAAACTGGGCCCACCACAGGGAATTAAACTGAGCCCACCATGGGGAATTAAACTGGGCCCACCTTGGGTTCTCCCATACGTTTCACAGCATTCCCAGTGTAGGTTCAGGAAGATTTGGCTGCGCTTAAAGGGCTTTTCGTTCCCACATTTTGCACACCAGAGCAGGATCCCTGTATTTGAACCCAGGGCCATGTCCATGAGCAGCACGTCCCAGCAAGCACTTTGGGACAGACAGAGAGGAGCAGATCCAACACATTTCCAAGAGGAAATGCACAAATATTAATTGTATTAATTGGTCACCCGGAGAAGCTGTGGCTGCCCCATCCCTGGAAGTGTCCAAGGCCAGGTTGGATGGGGCTTGGAGCAACCTGGGATAGGGGAATTCCACCCATGGCAGGGGATGAAATGAGATGGGCTTTAGGGCCCCGAACCATTCTGTGATTCCATGATTCCATGAGAATGAAGATTCATAGCTCACAGGCCTGAGCTGGGGCAAGGTTTTCCTGATATTTCAGGAGCTGGGAATCTAAATTGGAGGGAATACCTATCCCTACACACTCCCCTCCTGGCAAAGGCAGCTCCTCCTCGTGCCTGCTCTGGATCAGCAGCTGCCACACGACTGCAGATGTGGTTTGGGTGTTCAGTTACTCAAAGATGAGAAATAATGGGATTCCAGCAATTCCAAACCCAAAAGACATATGCTTTGTTGATGAAAGATCTGTCCATACAAATGTGACTCCTGGTAATTAAATATGCCCTTCCATCAAGATGGGAAAGACACGGAGCAAAGATTTAGAGGCAGCAGAGGGAATCTAAAATTAGATCCGCGCCATAAGCTGCATTACTTAGGGAAAGCAGAATTTATTTGCTCCAGTTGTGAAGTCACTAATATTCCCAGAGAGAGACTTTCTCCTGCAATACATTGAGAAGATGGATCATGTTCTAAGCCTTCCAAGGTATTTGGTGCAAGGTGCTCTGTTAGGGAATGGCAAACATCTCAAAATAGGGAAATTACCCATTCTTTGAGTTATTCACGTTGAATACAGAATTCACTGAATCACAGAACCATGGAATCACTGATGCTGGAAAAGCCAAGCATCACCACTACTTTTCTCTCTGGAGATCTGTCTTCCCTTGCCTAAAATATGAACCTTTTCCCTTCCCCGTGTCACATGAGCACTCTGGGTGAACCCTAGGCTTGCCTGTCTTACCAACCCGAGCCCTTCCCTCTATTTGGGTTCCTGGGGGTGACAGAGGTCAGGAAACAGAGCTGAAATCAGGGAGTCGTTCCCAGTCGGATGGTGCAGGTCCTCCATGGGGATCAGTGCTGTGCCCAAGGCCGTGCTCAGCTGCTTTTGGAGAGATGTGGTGCCTGGTAGATCCCACCCCCCCCAGTCAGGGCAGAAAATCCAGCCCAGGTGACTGTAAATCTCCAGTGTCTCATCAGCCCCAACAGGGTTAAATTTCCCCTCTTCTCCCAGCACACTTCCTGCCTTAAAACCAGGAGAGGCTTGGAGCACTCTCAGCAAAACCATCCTCCCTCTGGAGGCTGTTTCAGACAATTGGTTGCCCAGGGCTCTGTTCTCTGCCACTCAGTCTGTGGTTATGAGAGGTTAAAGATGGGCACTGTCCCACTATTGCCTTGGAAAAAGGTGGTGTCTCACAGCAAGCTTTATATTCCAAATGATGGAGTAGCAAACGTGGCTTTACTTGCTCCAAATGAGGTAAACAGGAAATCTGAAGAGAGAAAAATGGCCACAGCAAAATTGAGCTTTTAATTAATGCATTTTCTATCTGGGCTTCACCTGCTTTTCCCCACTATTTCCTCTTCTGGAAGTGGCTTCTTGGTGTGACAGGAAACCAATTACACTCAGAGCTCTCAGCACAGGCAAAAGATTCATTAATTTTGCTCCTGAAGTCCTGACTCCCAGCACCTCCAAGCAGTGCAGTTTGCCACCTGGGGATGGACAGTGTCAGCCACAGACATTTCCTTCCCCAGTGGCCACCACCAGGACCAGTCCCGGGGGAAAGGCAGGGAAATGAGGCTGGGGGTGCAGAGGGGACAGAGCAGGGGTGACTCCCTGTCCCAGTGCCCTCAGAGCTCTGAACACGGTGCTGTGCCAGCAAAACAGTCCCAACTCAGTGGTAGTTTCTGCCATGGAAGCACTGAGTCCTGAATCCATAGTTAATTAATTAAAGGTGATTAGTGTTTACTCTGACATCAGGACAACAGGGAAATCCAATAGGAATCTGTGGCCATATTGACACATCCCAGCACATCGACCTCTCGCTCCCCATCAGGATTTTCCTTTACAATCTCCCATTTCCCCAGAGAATTTTAAGCAAAGAATGAAGCTGAGCTTGTTTGAGCTTCACTGAACTTGCTTAGAGAATAAGGCTTCGATAACAAGAGAAATCTCTGGAAATTAATTGTCCTTCCCCTGAAGTGACAAGGATCAATCCAGCTTTTCTCTCCTTTAAGTCTGTAGTGGAACGAGTGGATCTGGGGAGTCTTCACTGCAATTACACATCTCGGATGTGCCTACAAACATTCCTGAAATTCTGCCACCAGCCAGGAGACAGGGACAGGGCAAGAGGAAACAGCCTAAATACACACAGTAATTTAATGTAATCACTGGAAGGTGTTTCCCCCTCTGAGGATTTTTTTTTCCCCCCATTCAAAGCTTGAACTAAAAATCTTTAATGGCCAAGTCTGAACAAACACAAACATTGCACCTCATCCCAGCCTCTGGAAAAAGCTGTGTTCAGTAATTAAACAACTAATTGCCTCAGATATAATGGAAGAAAAAAATCTAATTCTCTATATTTCAACCAGCAGCAGTTTTTGGAAGCATTTCTCCATAAAGAATTAGAATAAAGCTAAAAAACCTTCCCTGAATTGGCCACGTAGGAATTGCCTGGCGTGAGCTCAGCCTTCCCAGCAAACAGAGGAAATCCTCCAGGGATGAAACCTCAGTTTAACCATAAATCCACTACAACAGCAAGAGAGTGTTTGGCCACAGGTACGAGCGAGGCTTTGCTTTACACAATAAATTTTGTGTTCTCCTGCTCTACTGAGGCTTTGCCAGAGAGAAAGGAAGGGAAAAAACACAGGCAGAAAGGAAGAAACAAGAGCAGAAGAAAGGCATGAGGGAAATTGTTCATATTTCACATATTTCATACTCAGCTCTGTAACTCATATAAAAAAATATCAATATGTGCATGGAGAATAATTATTTTATCCACCCCCTCCCTGCTGTTATCCCAGTTACACTGCACAGGCTTCTACCAAGGCAGAAATTATCTATTCCTGGGAAAATATGGTTTAATTCTGTTTCTTTTATTTGCATTCTCATCCAATTCCTGCGAGCTCTGGTATGTGCAAACATTAAATAACAATAATGGGGAACACATTTGGAAAGTGGATGTAAAACTGCTCATGCAGAAATCCTAAATTCTGCATCCTTCCAATGGTTGGGAAGAAAAACAGCTGCCAAACGGCACACCAGGCCCACTGGCACAGGGACTAAAGCCCAGCTCATTGAGAAAATTCATGAGCTATTTCAAGACAATTTGTGAACAAAAGAATCTAAAAGAGCTAATTGAGGAGTTTGCATGAAATGATTCACCCAGCTCTGACATCACTTGAGTCTGTAAACTGTTCAGCTGACTTTAATATAATATTTTCATGCTCAAAAATCACAGAAGATCATAGAAAATTTTATTTTTCCCACGTATTTTCATATTTCCCCCACCCTATGCTGTGGATTTCAAAACGACAATACCACAGCCCAGGGAATTCAGGGTTTATTGCTATGAAATTCTCTCTCACCAGTGAAATCAGTGGCTCTCTCGCCTCTCTTCCAAACTCATTTTCAAATCACAGAATCCTTAAGGTTGGAAGAGAGCTCCAAGACCAACGAGTCCAAGCGTTGGCTGAATCCCACTGTGCCCCCTGAACCTTACCCCAAAGTGCCACAATCAGTGGATTAAAAAACCCCAAAACATAACAGATTTCATTTCGAACTCCACAAAACTACAGGTGTGTGACTTGGGGGGTGTTCATATTCCTATTTTGGAATAACTTCTTTTTAAGCCTTCAAAAGCAAAGGCTGTTCCTTCAAAATGAATTTTAGGGAGTGTTCGTTATCTTGGGCACTACATGAGTTAACACCTGACGCAGGAAATGTTCAAATCCAATGCGAGATCCGAGGTGCTGCTTACCGTGGGTTCATTGTCTGTACCTGTTCATGTGTTGCACCCTGACCAAAGCTCCCAAATCCTCCCTTGGTGATATCCACACATGGAATGTTCTAGAAAACAGGGATGCGCTGTGCCTAGTGGTGCCGCTGATGCAGGGTGGCACAAGGAATGCTGGAGGAGAAGCCAAGGCGTGGAGGTGGCTGCTGGGACATCCCGTGGCTCATCCTGGAATCTTAAAACTCATCCCCGTGGGCAGGGACACCTCCCACCATCCCAGGCTGCTCCCAGCGCCGTCCAGCCCGGCCTTGGGCACTTCCAGGGATCCAGGGGCAGCCACGGCTGCTCTGTGCCAGCGTTCCTGGAGGGAGAAGCAGCCCCCGGCCGTGTTCCAAGGCCAGGACAATTCCCAGCACAGCCAGCGGGGCAGGGACACCCAGTCACCACATCAGGGACGTTCTGCTGCAGCAGGAGAAGCAAAACCCAGCCTGGAGACGGTGGAGAAGTGTCAGGGCAGGGATTTGCTCCACAGGCACTTAAACCCGAGTGTGGGTTTTGCAGTGACAAGGAGAGAGGGTGATGGATAAAGAGATCCAAAGGGAGAGGAGGGAGCTTTGGAAGTACAAATCAATCATCTCCCGTTCTGACTTCGTTTCTAAAGCACACAATGGTGCTGGGATTTCTTTAGCTGTATCTGTAATGGCATCATGAATATGCATCTTTGGAGATTAAAGAAGCCCCTTTCTCGGGCTCTGACACACAAAACACTCTGAGTGTGATTATTTAAATTGTGCTAAATTATCAATGCAATTAGCACCCAGACAAAACAAGGAGATTATTATTCACAGCAATTCTCTTTGGAATGAATGGGGGAGAAACAAAAGGAAAGGGAAAACCATGCTGACCTTCAAAGAGGAGCTCCCAGCCCATCTCCTCTTCCCTCCTTGCAAGGTGAAGTCTGTTGTCCCCAACTCTCTGATCTTTATTTCTCTCACAAACATCTCTCTTTTCCCTGCACAGCTACACCAAAGACGTGCACGGGCTGCTGGGATCCATTTTTAGCCTCTAAAGCCTTGTGTGCATCAGAAACTGGGACACTTGTCCTGGAAATGAGTGTCTCCAGGGGCCATGGTGCCACCTCCAGCCTTCCCAGTGCTGGTGGTGAGCAGAGCTGTGACGACAAGGTGCTGAGCCAGATACCCCCCAGGTGACACTGCTTTTCAACCCTGCAACCCACAGCACCTCTTCCTTCATCCCAAAACGAGCCCAGATAGGATCACGGCATCGTCACAGGGGGGAAGGACCTTTAAGGTCACCCAGTCCCACCATCAACCCCCCTCCTCCCCAGGGTCACCGCCCCGTGTCCCCAGGGGCCACATCCACAGGTTTTGGAACACCTCCAGGGACGGGGACTCCACCTGGGCAGCCTGGCCCAGTGTTCGACTGCCTTTCCCATGAATTTTTTCCCAATACCCAACCTGCCCCTCCCCTGGCACAGCCTGAGGCTGTTCCCTCTCCTCCTGTCCCTGTTCCCTGGGAGCAGAGCCCGACGCCCCTGGCTCCACCTGCTGAGATTCCAGCACTGCTGTCTGTGCTCCTTTCCCAGCAGAGAAAGCAGGAGGAAGAGAGACAAGCAGAGCCACGGGTTCAGGATGGGAATCCAGCTGTCTCGTTGAGGCTGGGTTATCCCAAATTTCCCCCCACGAGCAGGAATATTTCTCTGTTGTGCCAGGGCCATCAGGAGCACAGAGACGAGGACCTTTGGAGTGTTTCTGGAGATCGCAGTCTCAGCTAACCGAGAGGGCAGGAACGTTACAGGATGCTCTTCAGAGCATTTGGGGCAGAGGGGGAGATCAAAGGTGCCGGGACACACTCGGGGCTGGCACTGCCGTGATGCAGGACCCACTCTGGGGCCTCTGCTCAGCTCCCAGCCCACTCCAGGCTGTTCTCACACACCTCGTGCAAGCTCAGAGGGACTTCTCTTAATCTGAGTCTCACGGTGTGTGAGGCTGAAGCCTCAAAATGCTCAAACAGGGTGCCATAAATCGGGAGAGCTGTCCAGGGAATGTGTAAAGCCCGTGGAGGTTTGTGCCATCCCCGGGGACAGCTGGAGGGGAGCCAGCACAATGTGAAGCTGTCCAGGCTCTCCCATCCCATTGCATTTCCATCGTTTGGGCCTCAGCACGGACATACCCACGGAATCATGGAATTGTTTTGGTTGGAAAGACCTCTCAGACCAAGTCCAGTTTTTACTCATTCTGGGGGTCAGGAAGCAGCTTTTCTCTGGGGACTCCTCAGAGCTGGGAACTGGTGGACTGTGTTGAAGTAAACCCTCGGGAATCCTTCCCAAACTCTTCTCCCAGTGCCAGTGATGGATCCCTGGGATGGCAGCCAGCCAGGCTGGCAGTGGGACAGACTTCACAGCACAAGGAATCTGCCCAAATTCTCTCCAGCTCATATCACCACTGAAATTTCCATTAAGTTTTCTCACATCAAAGCAATTGTAACTGAATTTATTCCCGTGATTTGCCTAAAGCAAAAAGCCAGGCTGCCATCAGCTGCAGCAGCTTTTTAAATGTATTTATTTAGTTATTTGATATGGAAGAAACAATAACCAAAAAAAAGAGGAAGATAAAACCCTCCCAACATTAGCCATGGCAAGCTTATCAGCAAGTTCATTAGCAAATTCATTTCACTGATTAAACCCAATAATAGGCCTTCAATAGAAGCTGGGAGATAACAGGAAAAAGGAATTGTTGCCAGCACGTCCCTGTGCGCGAGGAGTTTAGGGATGGTGGGGGGATGCACTGGCTGCATTTAGGAGCAGTGCTGGAATATTCCCCTGTTGGGGCAATTCTGGGGATTTGGGGCAGCTGCTGTGCCAGGACAGGGGGGTTAATTCCATCTCAGCCTTTGGAAATAGCTGTAATTGCCCAGAGAGGCTGTGGCTGCCCCTGGATCCCTGGAAGTGTCCAAGGCCAGGATGGACGGGGCTTGGAGCACCCTGGGATAGTGGGAGGTGTCCCTGCCATGGCAGGGGGGGCAATGGGATGATCACTAAGGTCCCTTGCCACCAAAACCAGTCTGGGATTCAGGGATTCCATGAATTTCTGGTACCCAGACAGTCGCACACCAAGCACAGAGCCCAGCAGGGCTCTGGAATCCGCCCTGGAGACATCTGTGCTCTGTCTGTTCTTCGGTGCACGTGAACAAGTGATTTCATTTCAAATCAAGAACCACAGAACCAGGGAATCTCCTGAGCTGGAAGGGACCCACAGGATCCCCCAGCCCAAGCCCTGGCCCTGCACAGACACCCCGATCCCCCCCGTGCCTGAGGGCATTGTCCAAACACTGCTGGAGCTCAGCCAGGAAGAGCAGCTGAGAGCATTGTCCGAGAAAACACAACCCAGCTGCTTCCTCCTGTGCACCAGTGACTCAAAAGGCTTTGATTTGGAATAACTCTTCATCTTCCTGGCATTTTCCCATTTTTCTGAAGGTCACTCAGAGAAATAAAGCCTGGCTGAACAAGGGGTACCTGTGGCAGTGCTGCTAAAAGGATTGATAACCATCAGCCATGCTCAGCTCCTCTTCCGTGTCCTGTACACGAGAGAGCCAACCCTCAGCACGGATTTACCAGGGGAGCAGGGAAGAGCAGGGTATCAGTCCAGCTTTGCTCCCACCTGTCAGATTCCAAACCCCGGCACGAACTGCTCCACGTCCTGCTCCAGGAGGCTCCTCCTGCCCGGATCCCCTGCACGGGGCACAGCAGCTCCTGCTCCCGGTGCCAGCGGAATTCTGCTCTGCAAACAAAAGCCAGGGCAGAGGGGGAACTGAAATCACCAGCTCTGGAGGTGAGTGCCCTTCCAGGTAATCCTGGTCTCCCAGGAAAAATGAGGCTGCTCTGCCTTAGGCTCTGCACGTGGGTTTGCAGCCTACACCTTCTTTGTCAGCTCTTAATTTCAGCTGCCTCTGGTTTCTAATTGACTTTTTCTGTCTCTCCTCGTACTCCTTTGGCTGATGTTCAGTAACTCACTGTGAAAGCACAGGATTAATGAATGTCCTCGTTTCAAGCATTCTTCAACGGCTTAAAGAGTGTTAAAAATGACACCACTTCAGGTGACCAAGCTGAGCATTCAGTCATCTCCACTTAGAGGGCTTTCATGGTCTCTCCATGTCTGGCTGCAAGTACAGCCACAGCCGTTTATGCAAAAATTAATTCCCAGTGCATTAAGATAGGTGTAGGTTGCGCAAATACAGCAATTGCCACTCCACGTGCAGACATTGTGGCCAGAGTCTCCCTGCCCAGGAGTTTCCGCAGGTTCCCAGCACACCCTGAGCTGCAGCTGGAGCACCAGCCCCCTGCCAGGAGCCAGGGAACGGCTGGAGCTGTGCCAGGGAGGGGTGGGTGGGATATCAGGGAAAGGTTCTTCCCCAGAGGGTGCTGGGCACTGACCAGGCTCCCCAGGGAATGGTGACATTCCCAAGGCTGCCAGAGCTGCAGGAGCCTTTGGACAACGCTCCCAGGGATGCACAGGGTGGGGTTGGTGGGGGGTCTGTGCTGGGCCAGGGGCTGCACTGGATCATCCTGGGGGTCCTTTCCAGCTCAGGATATTCCAGGATTCTTTGTGTTTAACAGAGGGAACAAACTGAGGGAAGGATCAGTCCAATGGGCAGCAGCTGCACCCGAGAGGTGTCAGGGTGGGAATCCGTGGCTGGGATATTCCCAAGGGAGCTCAGGGCCAGGACCCCACAGCTCCTACGAGGTCAGTGCCCCCCAGGCAGCACCCAGGGCTTTCCCAGGAGCCCTGCCCTGAGTCCTTCCTGGGAAACCAGCTGGACAGACAGACAGACACACCCCTGAATTTCCCATGGATAATCCGACCCAAAGCTCGGAATGCTGCCATAAAGCAGAGGGAATGCCCACATTCCCCACACCTGACGGCTGGAGCACTCCAGGTTTTCCAGGGGACTCCTGGCAATGAACTCATCACTGCCCTGATTAGGATCCATCCAGGGAACAACTTCAATCATTTGAGGCTGAGTTCCTTCAGCAGTTCCAGCCCTTTCAGCCCTTACCAGTGAGTTGTGCATTGTAAATAAGATGGGAAAAAAAAACCCCAGCCCATTTCTGGAAATGACAAGGTGTGGACTTCTCCCAGGCTGGAATTTGGGTGGCAGTCAGCACATCTGCATTGTGTGAGCAGCCTCGTGCTGCACAGTCTGCCCAGAGCAGTTCTAATATTTACAGAGAGCTCTGCACTCCGTGTTCAACTCAGGAACAGGGGCAACGACCCGGAAAAATGGAATATGTATGAACTGGAATAAACCTGGGATGGAAGCAGAGTGCGCTGTGCTACCACAGGCAGCAGAATCAAAACACAAGCAGTGACTCCGTTCCTACGGAAATGAAAGTCACTGTGGCCCTGGTCCCAGCAAACCTCTCCCCAACGGGCTCTGATTTCCACCCACATCATCCAGATCTTCTCCCTCCTCTGGGAGGGGGTGGTGGAGGCAGCCATGGCGCAGCGGCTCCTTTCACCTCAGCCCCCTCCCGATCCATGTTTGGGATGAGGGTCAGGGCTGGGGAGCTGGTGTTTGACAGCAGATTTGGGGGCATTCTGCCAACATTTAGGGTTTATTTCACAAAGTAATCACGGAATCCCGGAATCCCAGAGGGTTTGGGTGGGAAGGGACCTCAAAGCCCACCCATCCCAGCCCCTGCCACGGGCAGGGACACCTCCCACTATCCCAGGGTGCTCCCAGCCCCATCCAATGAAACATGAAGGTTTCCAAAGAGTACAACAAATACTTTACTTGCTGTGGCAAATCCTAAAGCCTGTGGGCTGGGAGGGGGGAAAGCAGGACACAGGGATGGCTGGGATGTGTGGGTCCCTGGATCCTATCCAAGGAATGGAAACATCATGTAAAGAGGAGTCGTAGAGACAGAGAGCTCAGAGCAGGGGAGTCCAGACACCAAACAAAGCCTTTTCTCTTCTTTGTTTTTCATGAAAGGATTATTTCTTCCCCCCATGCATATGAGCTGTGTTAGAGGACAAAGCACCTTATTGAATTAAAGCAAGAAAAATTGTATTTGTAATTTAGAAGTTTTGATTTCCACTCTCTCTAAAAAAAAAAAAAAGTCAATTCTTCAGGCCATTCAATGTTTCCTTAGGTAATCCCAGTGTACATAACAGCACCGTAACAGTTCCCTGAGCTTTTATGAGGAGATGTTTTTATATTGACAGATATTTCAGTTCACTGAGCGGAATATTGCAGTCTGTAGAGCTCTGAGAGAAGAAGGAACCATAAGGCTACACAAGAAATAGATTCAGTTCCTTGCAAGTAAATGACAAAGCTGTAGAAAATTAACACTGCTGGTGTAGATTCTCACACTCCTGACTCTCCTTTTGGCTCATTTTCATCCATCAAAGAACACACACCGCTTTGGGAAGCACTGCAGGGTTGTCATTTTGATCTGGGAATGGGCATCTAAACACCTCTAAGGGTTATTATTGCTGAGACATAGAAAATTACTCCAATGGAATTTATTGTCTGTTTTCTGAGCTTGGATTCTGTGATCTAGAAATGCACATTATCATTTCTGTCTCTAATTCCCATCAATACCCACCTCACTGCTTTGGAGACCTGCACAAATCCCTGGGAGACAGATGTGAACAATTCCCTGGTTTGGGGGCAAGATGGGGAGAAAAAGAAAGGGCAGAAAATGAGAACAGCTTCTCCTGTGCTGACTGATGAGGAAAACGGAAAACAGCCCCGGGGTGTCACCTGGGGATGGGGACACGAGCTCAGCCCCCTCCCCAGCCAGACCTCTTGGAGCAAATTCCCCCTGAGCTTTTCTTAAGGAAAGGCTGAAGAAAACAGGAATTCCTTACCTTCCAGCAGTGATGAGATGAGGAATCTTCTCAGCTTGCCCAGGATGGAATTATTGACCCTGGGAGTGCCCAGAACAGGGAGGAATTGGAAAGGAGACAGGACCAGAGCTGGAGCACAATCTGTGCACACCTCGCTGGGGGATGCCAGCACCCAACGCCTGGGAGTGGGTACAAAAGGAAAGTATTAATCCTGAAAACTGGGAGGTTGGAACTGGGCAGGACAAGAGGGTTTTCGTGAGGACAGGTAGATTTGGCACTGGTTTAGTGCTGGACACGGTGCTGGTGCTGGGGGATGGTTGGAGTGGGTGAACTGAGAGGTTTTTTCCCAACCTTAACGGTTCTGTGATTGATTCCACGATTCTGTGATATGTTCAAAGATGATGCCACCCACCCTGCTAAAGAGAAAACCATGAGAAATGATTGTGCATAATGACCCAGAACAGACCACTTGTGTATCCATTTATATTTCTCAAAATGCCCACGACTTTAACACTTCACAGGAATTAACACCAGAGCTTCGAACCCAGAGAGCTCCTTCAGTGCCCCACAGTCTGGTGGCTGCTGACCCCATCGCAGAGCCCCTCTGCTGCTGTTCACACGGGACTCACAGCTGTGTGAGCTCAGGGCCTTTAGACACATCCCTCCGGAATCTGCCAGTTCCTGCCCAGGTGAGGAGCACCTGCTACAGCCAGGAAAGCAGCGAGTGAAGCCCAGGCATTGTGACTGGATCCGCTCTGGGTTCTGTCTTGGAACAACGCGGAACAGCTCAGCTGTGAGTTCAGAAAAGAATGGAGTTCTTTGACTTTGTGGTTAGACTGGCTCTTGTAGCGTGGAGTGGCTCTCACGGCCGTGCTGGAGAGCAGGGATGGGGCCAGGACAGAGTGGGATGAGCTGCAGCAATCAGCTCACTGCCAGAGCTGAAGGAATTACTGAAAAGGGCAGAAGTCCTGCTAGGGAAATATTAGATAACAAGCTAATAAAAGGAACTGAATTCTCAGAAAAAATGGCAACAGGGGAATGTGGAAATGAGAAACTTTGACCTTTAAAAACACTCACTTTGCAATGCCAAAGTAAAGCCATGTGGGAGGGCCCAGCAGCCAACCCGAGCATGATTCAACGTTCTGCCAGTGCTCAGCTTATTGTGACTTCCTGGCATAAACTCCAGCTTGCTGCTCACCTTTCAGTGGTGGAACTCAGCACACAGAATATCAGGATGAGTCCCAAGGCTGGAAAAAGAGGGATTCATGCCCAAGCTGTGTGTTCAGAGGGCTGCTGAGTGCTGGAGGCAAACAGCTCAGAGAGAAACCCTCCAAGCCAGGGACAAACCAACAGGTCACTTCTGATCTGCACGGGGACAGGTGATGCAGAGAAGGCTGCAGTGTCTGTCAAAGCAGGGCAGAAATCTCCTTTAGAAATCAAATCTCTGACAAATAGGTGACCTAAAGGTGCTTGGCAAAAATCAAGCCCATGTAGGTGTTATAATTGTACAAATACAAAAGTGCACATCTGATTTTAGGAGTGGCAGGTGCCCTAAAGCTGGGATGAACTGACAAGTTAATGTACAATGGGAGACTAGGAATAATCTCCTCATGGAAAGGGCTGCCCGGGCCAGGGGTGCAGTCCCCATCCCTGGGGGGATTTAAAGCCCTGTGGATGTGGCACATGGGGACATGGGGCAGGGGTGGCCTTGGCAGTGCTGGGGTTGGACTCGATGGGCTCTGAGGGCTTTTCGAACTTAAATCATTCTGGGAATACATCCCTGATTGCAAAATACTCCTGTGGGGAATGATCTGGTGAGCTTGTGCTTGGTGTGCTGCTCTCTGGGATCACGTCCGGGACTGCTCCTGCTCCTGTTCCTGCTCCTGCTCCTGCTGCTGTTCCTGCTCCTGCTCCTGCTCCTGCTCCTGCTCCTTTTTCCTGTTCCTGCCCCTGCTCCTGCTCCTGCGGAGCTCCCAGCCCGTCCATCCCTCCTCCAGCCCGCCGGGAGCTGTGCTGGTGTGACTCTGCTCTGTCACGTGTGAAAGAGCAGCAAAAAGAACATTTCCTCTTCGGGCTGCAGGAAATCAATCCCAGGGTCAGCAAACCCACAGCAGGCCCCGAGCTGGCCGGGTTAGCTAATTCCCTGGCAAAAGTGCTCCAGAAATCCTCCAGCAGCTCTCTAAGGGTGATGGATGGACACTCACTCAGAGAGTGAGCCCAGCGAGGAGTCTTGAAGCCACTCAGCCAGAGCAGTGTCTGTGCTCCACCACTTCATTCCTTCCTCTATTCCTCCTTTTTTGTCTTTTTTTTCTCCTCAAACTACAAATCAATCGTTGGTTATTTATTTGTTATTTCATATTTATACAAGAAAGAAAGAAATATTTTCCCCCTAAAGCAAACCAAGGCTGGAATAACAACCTGGCAAAGGTCAGCATCTGTCTGGTTTGTTAATTGAATCTGTCTTCAGAGCCACAATTCCAATACTTCAAGGGCAGCAAAGGGCAGGGATATCACAATAATGGAAGCAAATGTCTTTGTATGAACTGGAATTGATAGCGGATAAGGACACGCCAAGTGCAGCCTCTGCTTCCAATCTTCTCTCAAGGAACCACCAGCCCTTGGAAATTTTGTCATTTTTCTCAAGGTAAATGGTTCCAGGAGGTTTTAATCCTCTCGGGTTGGTCCCAGGGGTGTAAATTATCCTTAATGCTTCAATTATTTACAGCCTGCGCTCTCCCAACACAAAGATCCTCCGGGAGTTTCAAATCTTTTATTAAAATGGGTTTGTGCTATTTGACCGTGCGGAAAATATCCAACATTCCTGAGCGTCCTGCTCTGCCACAGGAGCTCTGAAGGAAAAAGGGGAGAAAATCCATCTAGTTCTGTTTGGGACAATCAGTGAAGTGGTAAACGAGGCCCACTTTGTGCTTTGATCCAACACAGCTCCCACACTTCTCTGGGCATCCTGTTTGTGCGGGATTCCTGAATTTTCCAATATTTCTAACCCCCAGCAATTGTGCAGGATTTCTAATTTTCCAATATTTCTAACCCCCAGCCATTAAAGCCGCGGGAGAAGAGCCAGTCCTGCAGTTTTGGCTCTGGAAGGGGTAAGGTGTTACTCACCAAAAATGAGGCCATGGAGGGTGGGAGTTGGGGCTTTACTCAGCAAAGGCCACTTGAGGCCCAGGTTTTGCTGCACAAAGACCTCAGGGAAAGAGCTCTGCAAAAGAGAACAGCTATTGAATTTGGCAATTACCTGAACCACTAATGAATTTGGCAATTACCTGAACCATTAGTGAATTTGGCAATTACCTGAACCATTAGTGAATTTGGAAATTTGCTCTCCTCCAACCAGAAGAGCCTTCTGCTAAAGCTGCAGTTCTGACCAACTTTACCTAAAGTCACTGCAAATTACTCAGGGATGTTGGTGACAGAAGAATTAGATTATTTGGGGGTGATCAAGGAAGGTTTCACGTTAATTTAATTGGGCATATTATTCCTTTCAAGGGCTCAGAATTGCACACATCTGAATAACCTGAGCTGGTTAAATACAAGCCTTTGACACCAAGCACTGCTCTCACTAATCAGCTGCTGAAGGACAGCTACTGGATTAAGATAATGCTTGTGCAACAAACATTAAGCCTGAAAAAAAGAAATCCAAATATTTTCCTTTTGTTTTATTCAGTAAAGACCATGAATGGCTGATTTCTTGCACAACAATGAAGTGTTTATTTTAGAGGAATGAGCAGAGACATGGAGATAAGAAATTGGACAAATGCATCCCGGGGCAGAAGGAAGAGCACGGAATCCACCACATTCCCTGGTTTCTCCAAGGTCTTGCTCACCTGAGCAGCAACATCATCAAAGCCCCCATATTTCGTTTTCAATTTCATTTCCATTTAATTACAGTTAGAGTTTTAAAATGGTTTTAAAATATGAAATTATAATGGTTTGAAAATGGTGGAATATAATAATGAAATTATATAATTTCTTTTTAACTAAAACATGACCAGTTGTAGATCTTCTTTAATTTCCAAACACTCATTGGATGGTCGTGCCCTGGTATCAGTTTGTTGTTTTCCATTAAATAAGGCAGTTAATTTCATTTATTCAACCCTGCTATTAAGTTTTAAGGTCATTTTTGCAGCCAGAACAGGTTAACACTTTTCCTTCCCTGTGTTCTGCATCACTGAGGAAAATGACAAAGGCACATCTGGAATATTCTTACTGAAGGTGCAGGAAAACCCGGGACTGAGTCTGGAATATACAATGACGAAAACTGTATTAAAATGAGGGGAAAACCCCCTTCTTTTGAGTTTTGATTAGGCAAAAGCAAACTTTCCAGTAGGTTTCCTCTCCTTGGTCGTGCCACACCAGCTTAATCCAGAAGTGTCTGGGACTTTTCCTGGTTTTTCCAGCCGAGAGCAGCCCCAGGTGTCGTACTTCCCACTGGCTTCCCTTGGGTTCATCGTCAGACACCCCCTGGTTGGCTTTGGGGTGGGCACTCCCAGCTGGCGTTGCCAGGGGCTGAGGTTTCGTGCAGAGCAGCCCCGAAGCGCCGTGCCCGCGTGGGTTCCTGTGCCAGGCCGTGGCTCCGGGCCGTGCTGACCAGTGACTGCCCGCTCCCAGCGGAGGCCGTCCCGCAGCCCAGCAAGACCGGGACGTGTTGTTGCTTTACTGTACCCTCCCTGCGTGACCCGGCCAGCTTTATTGTCCCCAGTGGATCAGAAGAGGTGGTTGGGAGTTGGTGCGCAGCGGGGTAGTGCAGGCAGGCAGACGGAAATAAAACAAATGGAAGCTGCTGGGGAGCAGCGAGAGCACAGGGCTGGGGAGCCGCTCCCCGCGCACGGCCGCCCTTTCCCATTTTTCTGTGTGCAGCACAAAGCCCCGGTTCCTATCAGGGCAGCCAGGCCAGAAATGACACCTCCCATTCCAGCAGCCTCCCAGAGTGACGGCAGCAGCCCCACAATGAGCAGCAACACAACATTAAGCACTCCATGAGTTTTGCCAACGCATAAACGGCGGCAGCGCTCGGCGGCTCTTTACTGCCAATATCTGCAGGGAAAAGGGGATCTTCCACCCCAGCCTGGCCCTCAGGTGGGAGGGAGGAACACACACTGCAGTGCTTGGATGGGCACAGTTTCCTCCTGACATTAACAGAGTTCATTGGTGGAGCAGATGATCTCAGACTCCACTCGGAGTGTGCCGTCGGAGCGTGGAGATTAAAACACTTTGGGGTCTGAATGGTGAGCAAAACCAGGGTCCTTTGGACCAAAATAGCTGAGCTTAATCCCAGAATGGTTTCAATTGGAAGGGACCTTAAAGCCCATCCCATTCCACCCCCTGCCATGGGCAGGGACACCTCCCACCATCCCAGGTTGCTGCAAGCCCCATCCAACCTGGCCTTGGACACTTCCAGGGATCCAGGGGCAGCCACAATGGGCAGCTTCCTTCCTGAAAGTTTCATTTTAAGAGAACTGGAGAAAAATGTTGATTTTTCTCTCTATGTGCATGTTGTGATTGCTTAAAATTGTTTCTTGTAAAACATCTAGAGCTCATTAAATTGTTTTCCTTAAAAGGGGAAGCCTGAATTCAAAGGTGCCCACAACCACCCAGGAAAGAGGAGTTTGGTGTACAAAGAAAACCACAATTTGCTTTAGAAATGATAATGTTCCTGCTGGGGAATTTGTTCTTTCTTACCATTGTGCCTGAGTTGTCGAGGTTTCTGCATTGATAACCAAGTGCCACAAGAACAAACAAATCCAAGCCGCTCCCACAGAATTATTATGATTTTCTACCTTTTAGATACCGATCTCTCCCTTAATGCTGGTTTAATGCAGCCTAGAGGTCACACGCCTCCATTTCCACTCCAGTCTCTCTATTGTAGAACATAACAATGATCTACAGACTGGGTGCCTTGTCAGGTCTAACAAGCAGGGCTAATGACACGGTGATAAATCGTTAATGCTTTTTCTATTGTCGCCCTGACAGTTCCCCAAGAGTTGTTTTCAATGTCAAGCTTTCACAGGGCTGCTGAAATATCCTTCCCCTGCCTTAAGAAGATGCATTGCATCTCCTTCTCCACATCAATTATGCACCACTGTGCACGGGACAAAAGAACACTGTTTATTTGGAGGACAATTAATAATTAGGGAGTGCTGAAAAGGCCAAGGCAAGGGAGTTTAACAGCTGAGAGCACCAGTTCTCTGAACATCCCCAGCGTGCACGTGCATTTCCCAAGTACAGCCCAGCTGGATGCAGATATTTGAGTCAAAAAATAGAGCAGGATGCTTTCACAGAATCCCAGGATCATTTGGGATGGAAAAGATCTTCAAAATCGAGTCCAAGCTGAGCCCATCCCCACCTTGTCCCCAG
>WBMZ01009941.1:0-139221 GCA_013400975.1 Atrichornis clamosus
CGACCCGAGCGGCCGCCGCCACCCGGAGCGAAGGCGGCCGCCCGGCTGTGCCCGGCGGTGGCTGCGGGCGGCGGGCAGGTGCACCTGGCAGGCAGGGCCGGCCAGCCGGTGCGGGGTGACTGTCATGTACGCCATGGCAGGGCTTGGTATCAGCGAGGACAGAGTTATTAGGAAACTGTTTTTCAGGTGAGGACGGGGCTTCTAAAGCTGGCAGCACCCTTAGCAAAACATGTTTCATAATTAAAGTCGCGTGGATGAAATTGCCAGGCTATGTAAACATTTCGACACCTCCTCGCTCTAGTCCGAAACGCTGGCCTTGGTGCGCGGCGGACTCGCATCTCCCGCGGTTCATGGAGCTCCTCAGCTGTCAGAGGGTTTTCCCGGAGGGCCGAGAGCTCGAGGAGTGCAAGCGCCTAGTCTGTCGCTGCTCTTCGAGAGAGATGTAAAGCTGGGCATTCCCACACTGCCAGAGCGACCCTTCAAGAGGGAATCAAAGTAACGCACTGGTGGTTTTGTAGTTGCATCAGAGTGCGTTTTCTTGTTGGTTCTTGAGAACGTACATCAAAATAAAACTCAGTGATCCATAACACAGAAGTTACAGGTGGAGATTAAGAGAAGTATCTACTTGTTGCTCCAAAGCTGTAAACAATTCCTGTGCGTGAGCGAGGACGCTGACATGGGGAAAGCTAAGCTAGTGAATAAAGGTTTATGAAAGTTTCATAAGAGGATATGTATTCAGTCTGTTTTATACAGCAAGCAGTCACGAGGATCGGTCTATTATCGGCACAGGTTGCTGTTCTGGCTGTAGATTCTGTGTATAAACGATGTGATTTACAGACTAAGAATTTTATGTTGTTATTTGTTATGCTTACTATCCAGCTGATGATGCAGTAAACTGTAAACTCTGGTTTTTTGTTTGTATAATAGCTTCTTTTTTATTGAGTCACGCTATGACAATGTAATAGGGGAGGTATTGTAGTATAAATCATACATTTTCCCTGTAGTTGCGTTTTCCTCAGTTTATCAGACACTAATTTGTGAAGGTTATACAGTTGCCTCAAGTCTATTTCGTTCTGGGTAGCAAGCTTCTGTGCAGGGTATAAAATATGCATACATTTTGCATCTTATGTTGAAAAAGTAAAAAACTGTAGTACAGTATGATGTAGTTATAAAAATGTGTTATAGTTTATAAGGAAAAGAAAATAGTGTGTATATATTGGAAATACACTGAATTCATTGTATCACCTCTTTTTAATGAGGCACTCTTAATCTCTTCAGTTTTAACCTCTTATTTTCAAGCACAGTGAGGGATTGGATGCTGTCTAATCTTGCAGGACAGCACGCTGAAGTGGTTTGTGGACATATGCTTCAGATATGGCACAAACTTCCCGGGACTGAAGTATGAACACTGATCCTGACTCATGTCACTGGTTTTAAATATTGTGATATCGGGTGACAATTTTTCTGTTTCTCTCAGAACTAGGCTAATTGTTATCTGGCTCATGGGATTGTTGCATAAATTAATGTTTGTGGAAGAACTGGGATAGTTTCTTATGAGGGATTTAACATAGTTTGCTTGTGCCTCCTTGTCAGCGTGTTGTGGATGTCCCTACTGGGGAGGTACCCAGTAAAACTAGCCTATTGAAACAAGGTAGTTTTTCTTTCTTAATTTTCTGATACTGTTACAGAATAGGTTTATTGCTTTGAGTTCAACAATTACTGTATTATTTGCTTGATCTCTATCCCGATAGACAGCTAGGAACTCTAACCTGACTTGCTAATAGCATTTATAAATCAGTTTCATGGACAAAAGTTGGTGGGGGTTTACCAGATTACCAGGCAGCTCTGGAACATATGTTAAGAGGAGTGATTCTCTTACTGTTAAACAAATGCTCTATGGAAGATAATCTTTTATTCTCTTAATGGGCCATTTAAGTTAAAGGACATCCTCAGGTTCTCATTTGAAGCTCTGTTTGCCAGCAGAAAAAAGCAGTTGCTTTATTTGGAACAAGTGTTATAGCACTTCAATAGGTTGATTTCCCACATTTAAACTTAGTCCAAGATATAGAGCTGAGATTAATATGATTATTCTTTTCTCAAAAAAAATAGATCATTACCTACACAGTATAAAATATGTTCTTAGTATGCCAGTAAGAAGAAATTGGGAAAAGGAGGAACAAATAGGTATAACACATTTTACCAAAATAGTAAAAACTAAGGAAAAAGTATCTGTGATCACTGTACAGTACAATGACAATTAGTAGATGGGTCTCAATGTAATTACAGCAGTCTGGTAGACTATCTTGATGTACTTTTTCATTATGTAGTCATCATATCATTTTAAATTATTTGTGAGACAGAGTTATTTTGTTTGGAATGGACAGTGTGTTAAATGCGCTGTTCTGGATGGACAACAGTGTCTGTTTGAGAAAAGTTTGAAACCAGGCTCAGGACAAGTCAAGTACTGCTGAGAAGGATGCAGTATTTGGCTTCACCTTTTCAGTTGTGTTGTTACTTGCGGATTTCTGTGTTTGTTTTCCAGTTGTATGAAAAATAAACCAGTTTTGTAGCTCAGGGTGTTTCTGTGTAGTGGTCCTCATGTAACTATTCCGTTCTGTTTTGTGACCATAACTATGTAATGTTATATAAATCTGTTTAACTTCTTCTGATCCAGAGAGTAAAGAAACGGGATTGCTCCCAGGTGTTGTCTAGGTAATTGATTGCTTTCAATTACCCTTTCACTTTGGGCTTTATTTGATGTTGAGCCCCTCTAATGAGACACTTTGTGCCTCAATTTTCACTGACCTTTTCCTTCAGGAGAGTAGTTCTGCCTAGCTGAGGTCACTCTTGGCTGCTCCTCCTCAGGATGAGGAAACTGTCCTGATGGCACAGCTCTCCAGAGCTCAGGTAGTTGTAATGGATGTAATTAGGATGCCAGGAAATGTGAGCATTTGGATGTGCCAAGATGTTAAATTGCAGATTTCAGGAAACATACAGTCTCAGTTTTGTTCTACCCAGTACGTTTTCTGTTTTAACACATGTCAGTATTGCCAGGTATTGCCTGTGATGGTGGTGAATTAGATTAACTTGTCCATTCTTTTGCCAACAAAGATTGTTCCTTACACTCTTGTAAACCTTACTTCATGTACTTCAGCTGATAGAGCTTCGAACACTTTGCAGACTGTTTTGTAGATTACTTGGCTTCATTAAAAAAATGTTCAAGTTTTGTTATTGCTCAGCATCTCCCCATGCATAGCCCACATATTTAATTTACTTCTGTTTGCTTCTATGTTAACATCTGCCGTTGCAGTTTTTCTTATTTGGAGTTATCAAAAGGAAATGTAATCTCCTGAATTCCTGATGAACATTCTGTTGAAATTGGCTGTTCAGCACATGCTTATGGTGTGTTAACATTAAGCAACATGGACTTGGTTTCAGCATCACAAGTGCAGGAACTTCATAGCTTGCAGGTTCTCTTGAATGACCCCGGCCACTCACACTCATCATACTCTGGTTTTGCCCCTTCTTTTTCTGCATTCACTGCCTCTTCTGCATTTCGACAGACGTCTGGCTTTTCTACCAGGGGGTGGCCCAAGGCTACAGGAACGGCAGGCTGCATGCCTGTCCCCAGCTCTCCCTTTGCCTGCAATGACATGTAGCAGAGGTTGGGCTGAGCTCTGGCTTGGCGACCTGGCCTACTTGGGAACACTTGACTTCTGCTGCCCAGCTCCTGTGGTTTCATCTCTATAGAGCCAAAGTATCTGAGCTCAATATTTGAGCTTAATAAAGACTGAGTGGCTTTTGCTGTGGGAATGGTGTGCAATGTGAGTGCTTCCCAGTGTGTACGATCCTCCCAAAGTGACCTGGGCATGTGAGGATTTGTGTTTCGCAGGGATGCTCCAAGGGCTTGCTCTGCTGCGTTTAGCACTTATCCCTACAGCAAGTGAAAAATCTATTACCCCTTAGTATACAACACCTTTCTGCATCTTGTTGTTTTCTCTTCATCTTCTGATGTCAGTCATCTTCTGTCGTGTTTATCTTGTGTGGGTCATTGGGAATGTCTTGCATATTTGAGGTACTCTGCTATACAAGTTTTGGGTTTGTGCTGCAAATTCATGAGACCCATCATATATATCAAAAATGGATCTCTCTCTGTAATATTTTTTGCTATGATGGATTAATAAATATTAAGTATTTTTGGTTTCAGGTTCCAAGCAGGAGCTGCTGTTAGGTGTGGTGGGGGCAGAACTCTTCAAGCATTGAACTTTTTGCTATTATTCTCAAATGGGTATTTTTTAAAAACTGAAAAGTAAGGTAAACATTAGAGTGAGGAAATGAGCAAGACAAAGGCAGATTGTATTTTAAAATACAATTCAGATACATGGAATGGTTTTATTTCTCCAAAGTTCTTTGTGGAATGCTATTGTGTTAATTAATCCAGTATTCATAGTGGCATATATTTCTTAATAGTTATAAATACTTTTACTCCTAGCAGCTGGCACAAGATTGAGAGAACTCTTCTCTTAAGTTAAGAGAAAGTGCAAGTATCAATATTATGCATCTGGCAGGTTTTTTCTCATTTATCATTCTTGTGCTCCATTTGCTTAAAAGGTAATAAAATAAAGTAGTTATCTGGTGAGGAGAAAACATTGACTGCTTATGTAAGAAAAAATAACTTCGTTCTTACATTTACAGAGCTACTTTTCATGGAGACTCTGAAATATGTAAAATGGGAAACTATTTTACTGTGCGTTTGGAAAGTAGCTTAATGAAGTACAGTAGGCCAATTGGCTGATAAATAACTAGTGTTCTAAAGTAACTCAATTATGCTCTTCTTGAGCTCAAACCCAATTATGATTTTGGTTCTTTCCTCCGTGACTTTATTTAGGTCTAGAAAATTCAGCTGAAACAAAATCTGCCATAATAAATTTTGATTAAATAGGCATATTTAAGCCTGAAAACATTTAGACTTGTAATTTAATTTACTTGACTGTTATTACAAAGAGTATAAAGTTGGATAACATCTCCATTATGCTTCTCTGTCCATTGCAATACATGACACAGCACGTGTGCAATATTCTATTCTATAGAAACTCATCAAATATTTTGCCAGACAAGAAGCAAAGTTGCTTTAGTTGAATTTTTATGTCTGATCTTCAGTCAAAGTGCCCTGGTCTTGACCCTTCCTCTGTGTGCTAATATGTGGACTCAGCAGTTTTCTTTGATTTAGGGGAATGTTTAGGGTGTTGCCTCCAAGAAGATTGTCTGAAAAATTCAGAAACTTTACACATGCTATATGTTAGCCTGTGGGTGGACAACTAATACTGGCTTATTGCAGCTTTATGAACATGTTCTGTGCATCTGGGCAGGAGGAAGAACCACTTTCTTATTTTGTTTGTACTCTCAAGTAGGACAAAACCTGGATAATACAGATTCTTAGTGGTTTTGATTCCTGGTGCAAATGTGTTGAACCACCCCCCCCAAGTTACAAACACTTCTTCGTTCTTCTCTTTATTTATTCATACAGTGATTTGCTTTCAAGCAAACATTAAGTAGCATATGTTTTAGTCTCAAGTATTTGTGGAGTATCTGTAGAACCAAACTGACTGTTTTCCAAAGTGATTTCAACAACATATAAGTATTTCCAACCAGAAACATCTCTCAGACTGTGTCTTGCCTGTGCCTGGCTATTCCTCCCATCCCTACTTCTTGAGGCATGTCCCTATATCCCAGCTGTGACCTGCATGAACGAAACCTCCAGGCCAGAATTTGGACAGACTGTAAAGCAGGAATATGATGGAGAGAACAGCCAGAGTGTGGCCATTTATGGGATTTGGCTGGGTTTTTTTATATATGTGAGTAAGCTTAACAGTCATTGAGTGTGGAGTCCTACAGTGCTCTCTGTTGCCTGCCTCGTTTGTTTTTTTTTTTCAAAAATTAGTAATTCCCAGTTTTCACTTCCTTCTCTACAGCCCCAGCAGAACAGAAGGCTGAAGCAGTAAAACATCCCTTTATATTTGGATATGAAATACTGTGTGCATTGAACTACTTCTACAAATACTTTTACAATAACATTTTGGAGCTAGAAGAGTGTGAGCAGTCTCTTTTTGTTTCAGGAAATTGTGTTATCTAAGGAAAAGCTAAAATTAGAAGTGATATGGGGAGGGTTGTGCGTGGCTTTTTTATTTTCTTGGGAGCGGTGTTTTGTTGTTTGGTTGTTTTGTTGGTGTTTTTTTTAAACCAAGCAGCTCTCCTAATGTATGAATCATGTGGGTGTAACTTATGGCACTTGATAGCAAGCCGTCTGTCTGAAGGTATATGTGTAATAAGATTACCGGGATCATTTAGAAACTATTTGGAACTACTGAAACGTGAACTTAATCTACTGTAAATATTTGTTACTCATTATCTAATATATCAAAATATATTTGGCTAGAGTTACGCAAACGAAGGTAAAATATAAGGTGCAAGTTTTGAACAATGGGCTACCAAGCACTAGAAGAGCTGCAGAGGCAGTTGGTGCAGTGAATATTTTCTGTAAAAACAAGTATTTTCTTGGAAAAAATTTTTTCACAGCACAAAGGAAACAAGAACTACTGTTCTAGTTTTAGCTAGACTAAAATGAAGGGATTGGGTTAAGAAATTGTCAAAACATTTGGAGACTGCTGAAACATTTGGCTTCATTTTTAAAAGGTTTCCTGTGTTGCACTGTGTTGTTAATTGAAAACCAAATATTTTAAATTTCATTTGGATGAGACTTAAGTACTTATTAGTGTCCTGTTAATTTGAGGATATTTTTCTTTCTTTCTCTTCTGGTGTTAAACTCAATTGGGCTTTTTTCCAGACCTTTGTTGTACTGAAATCCCCAAAACACATACATGAGTCTGGTTTGGGGGCTTGACCTCAATCAAATTCCTGTCTTCCTTTCAGAAGAAATCTTCAAGTTTATCTGCTAAATCCAAATATTAGGTATTCCTTGAACTCAAAACAGCTCCAGTCTTTCAAAAACTGCAACTGCTTAAAAAAGTTACCAGGTCTGATGAAAATAGTTGTCTTTGGATTGGGTTAGGCAGGAAGTGTGACTCGGCAGTGACAAAGGTATTCTCTAGCTTTGGTTATGTGAACAGATTTTTAAAGACAGTAGTATAACTGAAAACATAGCAATGAAGGCCCTCCATAGCCCTTGTCCCACCTCACTGGCTCCTGATATGACAAACAAGAAAGTCAAAATATGGGAGAGATGAAAATAGCACGTTGCAGAGTTTCTAACTTATCCTCGAAGGACTGATAATTTCAGAGTCATGTTCTTGAAAACCTGCCTACATATGGTAAGAGATAGAAATGTTTGCCTTTCCCAGGAAAGCTATTGCTTTAGGTAGCAGATAAAATAATATCTTGAAATATAGTCATCCCTGATGATATCCACCTCTGGCCTAGTGCATGTGTTTTCTTTACGTAATCAACTTCTGAATCCCTTAAACATATATCTTACTTAATTCACAGAGAGTGGTTTGCTGAATGGCTTCGGTTTAAGAACTCAGTACAGTGGCCTGAGTAAGTTGCTTGAAATCTTAAAAATGTACCCTATTCTTCTTAAAAGGGAAAGTTGGTGCTAATTTATCCCTTATTCCTCCATAAGAAGCCTTACGAATTTTTTAAATCTGCATGGGAAAAATCCATTAAGAGCTGATAATTTTGGTGCAAGTCGTCTAATGATGTTCAAAATTTACTGTGTAGTATTTTTCTTTTAAGATATACTCATGCTCTTGTAAGATAAATATTTGCTTAGGTAATAAGCTGAAGGAAGTATGAAGTGGGATGGTTATTAGGCAGCTTTTATAAAGGTGGTAGAAGTATGTTTTGACATTCCTTGTATTTTGTTTCACCATTAGCATATCTAAGGTATTTACTGCCATAAAAAGGTGCTTAAACTCTTGGTGTCACAGTTGTAGTCATTTGCGCTTGCATTTGTATGATAAACTACAAAGCAACCCTATTCAGCCATTGTGTTCTCTGGCTGGTGTTGGTGCTCAGGTCCTATCTGTTCATTCACAATTGTATCACCCTCTCTGCCAGTAAATTCTAGCTGTTACTGGATACTTATTGTCAAAATACTTCAAAGATTTTGTGACATTAAGAAAACCACTCCCCTCTGTATTTCTACATTTGTAAATGGGGAATGTTGCTGGGAATGTGCCAAACATTTAGCTGTCTGTGCAATTTGTATCCAAAACCTGTTGCAAATAGCAGACTGTCTTCTGAGATGATGCACATTGTCGTTCCTGGTTAGATTTTTTTATGGCATTATGGTGAAATAACATTCTCGTTAGCTGATGGCAATGCCAGTATCTTCAGACTCAGGTATTTATGGAGGGTGTTGACTTAAAGCAGGTAGGAAGTTGGTGTAGAACAAAAACGAATTTTGAACTATCAGCGTCATACATGGATCTGTGAGAAGAAATTCAACGTTAAGTGGTTTCATCATGCCACGACTCCTTACATAGTATTTCTCTGGAAGACAAACCCAGTGACCCATTACAGCAATACTTCGCTCCAGGATTTTTTTACTTTCTCAGTTGCTTCCACTGTATTTCATAACCTGTGAGAGAAGATAGGAAATTGGTGAAAATGCTTCTGGTATTTTTCCTGTAGTTTCTGCCAGATGATTCTTCTGGAAAAGTTGCATTTGCCTAATTCAGTGAATGGGAAGAGCCTTTGGGAAGGAGTGAGCATTTTGGAATACCCTCTGCATGTTGCCTTCACCACAAGGGAAGAGCTATCTTTGGAGGAGCAGCACAGCTTTGTTTACTGCTGGCTTTGAACTCTCCCTGGGTTTTCCCACTCCTCCTCTGTCACAAAGGAAATCCATGGCAAATGTGGCTCTTGGTTTACTTCTTCCAGTTATCCCCATATTGACCTGGGAGACACATTGTCCTTTAAGGTGGCTCAGAGAATGCAGAGAGTTGGCATTTGTCAGTTCTTGCACGTGAGAAGGGTGACCTTTGCTTGCGGAGGAGGAAACGAGTGCCCCTTCTAACCAAGATAGACGATGATGCTTGGTCTCAACAAAACAGTGTTACTTACACTTTTAAGGAAAGGTGGACATTTGAGGGTGTTGACCCCCTTTATTGCTTAATGCAGAACTTTTATATTCATGATCAGGTGGAAGATTTCTCGTTTCACTGAGGGAACATAGTTTGGTTCAACTGTGGGTAGGCTGTTTTTGTGCTACAGCTGTAAGATTATCAGTTTGTATTAATAAATCTAATTCTTGGGGTTTTTTTCCCTGTAAATGATTTGAAGGATGTGTTTATTGCCATTACTAATCAGAGGGACGTTTTTATGGGAACATCCTTTCTGTGTTCAAGTTGTCTTAATGCTTATAGTGGCTTTTACATAACAGCAAAGTCGTATTTATGTTCCTAGTGATTCACTAAAGGGGACTATCCATTTGCATAGGCATGTGCTGGCTTGAAGAAGAAATAGAAGCAAGTGCAGATATCTTGAGGGAAACTTAATGCTGGTGTTTCGACACAGTCATTATTTCCCATTTAAGAAAAGTCAACCCCACAACCCTACTTTTGTTTGTCAGCTGCACGACTGGCCTGAACAAAGCCTCTCTGGCATGGGGGCCTGGGCCAAAGTGCAGCAAAGCTGAATAAAATCATGTTTTGGACTCTGTCTCTTGAGCTTGTTCGCCACTCTCAGTAGAGCTGGCTGTGAAAGTCGCGTCTGGTTGCTGACCTGGCTGCTGAACAGCAGCTTCAGCAAGTGGGTCTGGCCTCTGCAGTTGCTTCTCCTGTCTCCTTTCCCCTCCACACCCTCTCTGAAAGCCCTTTGCTCAGCCTGGCTCTTTGTTCTGCTAGGCACTCAGGGCATTGCATTAGTAATGTAGCCTGAACAGTGTGGTGTGACTGATCACTGTAGTTATCCTTGCTCCCCAGTCTGGAAAACTGGGATGGTAGTATATCCTTCCTTCCTTTGTGTGTCTTATTTACTTAGACTGTAAACTTTTTAAAATAGGGACTTTCTCTGCCTAACACAGTGCTGTAGATATGTTGGCAAGAAGCTTGTGTGATAAACCTAACTTGAAAATACTTTAACACAGGATTTTCAAATGGAAGGCGTTTGATTATCTCTCACTCTTATATTGCCTGGTTAATTACTTTCTTTACTGCACCACTCCATATTATCCCTCAATATGTAGGTTACACCCACGTGATGACAGGTGACCTACGCCTTCATTTGCTTCACCTTTGAATTTGTTGCTCCTGTCATATAAGATCCATGTGCAATTTAGACGCCCCAAGCAATTGAGAAGGTGGGGTTTTGGTGGCAGAGGATTGCAACACCCTGAAAGCGTCTCAGAGATGATAAAACCCCTTATTCTTTCAGATTTCATCACAGAGCAGGCAGGTGAGCAACCCATGGAGCAGTAAGAGTGAAAGGAGGGTTTGACCATCACACCAAAACTAGTCTTTTCTGCAGATGGGGAGTTCAGCAGGGTTCCAGCCGCAATCATGTGCTCTCAGTTTCTTTGAACTGAGGGCTGTAAGAAAGTAAAACAGTGCTGATACACAGGGTTAATGTGACATGGGTTTAGAGGTCAGCATACGCAACCTCATTCACAGGGACTGAAGCCCGTGGAGCTTCATTCAGTTAAGGCTTCTCTTGCATACAGGTGGCAGGGTGGGCCTGAAGACGGAGCCCACACATTCTTCGGTGTAAAGAAGAAACAGTGAGAAAAGTATAACATTTTATACAGACTTGGCAGCTTTGCGTGCTGTATGCACAGGCCCTGAAGAAGATAGTGCAAGAAGCCATGTTATCTGTATAGCACTGCTTCTTTCCCTTTGCCTGACAAATTTTTGTACAACATCCCCCCCCTCCTCAAACCTAAATGTCATTGTAAACATGGGGTAACTAAATTCCAGCTTCTCTAAAAGCAGATATGAAGCAACGAACAACAGTGACCAGCACTATTGCTTTCTGACACTTTTTTTTTAAAGTACATTAAAGGAGGCAGATGACAGCAAATGGTGCTTATTCAAATAGTGACTTCTCAGTGCTTTTCTTACCTGGGGAATAAAATGAGCAGGGAGCGAAGTCTGCATTGCAGGTCACAGTAAGGATTTTGGGTGCAGTGATGGCTAATGTGGAGCAGAGATCCACCTAAAGGCGGAGCTGAAAGAGCAAAAGTGCCAGACACCTGAGCTGTTAAAACCTCTTAAGAAGAAACAGTGCCAACATGAAGTTATTACAGAACATTCCTTCAGAGGGAGTCGTGATGAATACAGTGCAAATATTAAATGATTTCATGTTGTATTGAATTTTGAGTAGGTTACAGCCATAGAAAGAGCCTACTGAGTCACTTGTGTGTTGAACTGTGAGCTCCTGTTGATTTGGTTTCTTAGTTTCTGTTTGTACGTTACTTAACAGATGGAGTGCTCTTGCTTTTGTTCCAAAAAATCTCCAGCTCCATAATGTCTAGAACTTTTATCAAAATGGAGTTCAGTTCCTGCCTCAGACCTCTGGGTACTGTTTTGTGAAAATATGTTTGAGGAAAATATGATGTCAGCTGTGTGAGATGTAAACCTTCATCCCTCTTAAAAGGAAGTTTCATGATCTTTTCACTTAGGGTCTACTTCTCTTAGCTGGTGGATTAAGCAAATTAAATACCTTTGTAAGGTGTTAGGAAAATAGAACAAGCATCTGTTCTTATACTGTTACTTGTATAGGAAGTCAGTTCTGATTTGCACTTGTAGGAAGGAATTATTTGGTGGGCAAATCTGTTTCAGAGCGCTCTATTTCAAAAGTATTTCATTTGCCCACATACCAGGAGATGGTTTAGGACATTCAGTGAAGTTGTGGAATATGAAATCACTGTACTGAAGGAAAATAAAAAGGAGGCCTCAATCTAGAGAGGTGCTTGCTATTGAGAGTCAAAACATCTCCCCTTCCATCTCGGAGGAAGTAAATACCTTATTCTGCTTGTGGATGTAGTTCTATTATAGTTTGCTGTAGCTAGTGTGAATTGGATATAGAAAGTTTGGAGAAGGATTTTGGCTCAGTGAACTACTTGAAAAGCAAAAGAAATTTTAATAAATGGTGAGACAGTGATTAGATGAATTATCTCCTTCTGGCTTGTTTTCTTCAGGTATTGAGGTTTACATGGTTACAGTGTGTCTATCTCCATTTCTGACAGAGCTGTAAAGATCTCAAGGATATCAAATGCCTGGGAGTAGGTGTTGTAATGGCTTTAGGGAAAAGTTGCAGCCACAAGCACATTGGCCTGTAGAGACGAGAGACTTCCTACAGCTGAAGGAGTCTAGGTGCCAGCCAGCTATGTGCTTGTAGCTCGCTGTGCCACAGGTACCAGGATCCACCAGAAGTCTGCAGAATCTGGGGAAATGTGTTTTTGCTAGTGCCCTTGTTGGCACAACAGCTGGTTGCTTTTGTAACATGTCTCACTAGTTAACCCTTGTGATGTTTTAGAGACTTACTGTGAGATAATTGCCTTGCTATTTGGCAGAAATAGATACAGATAAAATGCTGTTTCTTACTCTGGGCATTTCCAAGTGTTTCAGTGTGCTTAGGCCTTACTGGTTTTGGAGGAAGAAACTGCTGTGCAACTATGATTAATACTAACACTCAATACTGTGGACTATTTTAGACTGGCTGCATTAAAACCACCACTATGTACTTGACTTGGGCCCTGAGAGGTGCAGCTGGACTTCTTTCTGCTGGACAGGAATGGCTGACTTCAACTGGAGAAACAACTGCACTACTCAACAGCTATAACTGCATCCGGCTGTAGAAAGATCTGTTTTGGTTGGAGAGGTCCAACTGTGTGTGCATTGGTGTTGATTGTCAGGGTTATGATTAATTTTGAGCATTGTTATACTGGCAGTAACAATGAAGGCATTTCACCACTAACATTTTCGCTTTCCTCTGTTGTTGCGGTGCTTGTTTAATTATTTTTGCAAAAGGAGTAAGTTATGGGAACCTTTTCATGTGCAAACCCTGTTGAAGGTGGGAATCTCTTGTTAAGAGAGCATGTTTGTTGTTCCCATAAATGAAGGTAATGATGAAAACTTCTAAAATCAGTTCATTGGCTTTGTCAGTCAGTATCTACTGAAGATCTCTTATACTTCTCAGAATCACTTCCCCCAGTTGAGGCAGTACTACTGTTTGGTTTTTGTTTGTATTATGTATTTGCTGGAAGGAGAGAGCTATTGTGTGTTTTTTGAGGGTGATTACAAACATAAAATAGATTCTCTTGAGAACGCTTTGTCTACTCTCATCACAATTGGTAATTGTTTTGTGTTGTGTAAGACTTTGCATGCTGTGCTTCTTATTTGGCAGCATGTGTGTGTGAACCTCAAACTGGATTTCCACCTCCAACATTTTATCACTGATGTTTTAAAGGTGAATCGTGGAACAAAGCATAAAACTTCTCTGAACTAATGTATTGCTAGACAAATGTTTACGAAATTAAGGCAAATTTTTTCATCATTTTTGAAATCAAGTTTGCTCCATTTTAGAGGATGTCTTCTCAAATTAAGATCTGAGTAAAGTAGTTCTCAAAAATGAAAAAAAACCAAAAACCCAACCCCTAAACAATTACTTTTGACATGGAAGCAGACTAAAATAGTATCGTTATGTGCAAGGTGGGTGTCATCTTGCGCCAAGTGCATTTTCAGAGGTCCTTCCAAAATGCCAAGGGAAAAGGAATCCATAATCCTCACATATCCTATTAGCAGAGAGTCTTGAGGTAGAGATGGGCAAGATGTGTGGAAAAAATGAAGCTTCTGCCAAACGTTTTCTTTGTAGGTCACTTATTGTAGTTGAAATTACAGGGAGTGTAAGAACGAGTGATCTATTAGCAAAGCCATGAAAACAAACCATTTGCCACTTCTAAAAAGTGTTGGACCAAAATATGCCTTAAATTTTAAAAATAAGTGAAAACTTGGCGAATAGTAAGACCCAGGTTTATCTGCATTTCATCAGGTACATGGCGTCCTGGAACACAGCCCACTGGCAAAAGCATGGGGAGTGTTATCCTTTGCAGCACTGGGAATGTTCTCTGCTGAATTTGGCGCCAATGACCGAGCTTTCCTTGTTAGCTGAAGTTCACACAGACTCCTTGCCAGGCCTGCCCAGAATGCTGTCTCCTCTGACTTCCTGTGGTCTTGCATAATATTTCCTTGCTTCTTGTATAACTGCGGCTCATTCTGGTCACTGCCCAGTTTATACGGTCGACTTTTTAAAAGGCCAGTCCTGCAAACGTGCAGCTGGGCCATGTCAGTGGCAGGAGGCATCCCGGTGGTGACGCCAATGGAAGCACCCTTCCACGGGGAAGCCGCCGGCAGCGGGGGCGTATGTCCGTGCCGACATGTCTGAAGGCAATAAAGTTGACTGCTGCAGCCTCGTGATGAGATAAGCATGAGGCACGACTTCAGATTGACTGCACCTTTGAAATATGTGCCGCTGTTGCTCTGATTTCTGGAACAAATATAAGTGCTAATTAAGGATGGGGGAGGCAGCGCCGCAGGCAGTGTATCAATGAAAGCACCTTTTCAGAGCACTGTGAAATTGTTATTACTGCTGGTAGTCCCTCAGTAAAAAGTCCTTACATTTGCCGTGAAAACACGCTCCAGGTATCCAGAGTATTACAGACAATGACAAGAATTTCGGAAAATAGTATTTTCATTCTGCTCATTTTTAATGCTTCCACACAAGTTGTTTCTGCAGTTGTCTGTGGTTAAAATATGCATTAATTTTGCATTACTGTTGAAGTAAATGTATTTATTAATGTTTGCCATTTACTAGCCTGGACTATTTGTGTAGGTGTTTTGAAAGTGAATTTCATAGCTGCTGGTGCCATGTCACTGCATTTTTGCTGATTATTTTCTGAATATTTGTGTTTGCACATGTATTTATAGGTGGGATACTGTGTGTAGTTACAGAGTTTTGTCAGTAACTCACTTTCAGAAAGATGTTTGTCTAATTTGACACTTTCTAGAACTCCCTTTTAAATGTAGTTTTCAAACTGTTACTCATGTTCTTTGGCAAACCTGTTCCTGGCATGGTTTTGAAAAGCTGAAGAGTAGAGATTACAAAATACTCATTTCAGTATGTTTGTAAACTTACTCAATAGACTGTACTGAGTTTTTGTGTTATAGATCCCAGGTCCTATATGATCTGCCAGTTAAATGCTGTCTGCTGTGAAGAAACAGAAGAATCATTTTAAGCAAAAGCATTAGAATTGACTTAGTCATCAAAGTTATGTGAGATTCTGTTTAAATCATCTCATACCATCATCTTTTCCACAAATACAGGTTATCCAGTTGTCATAGTAACTTTGACATAGAAAAAGTCCTGCTGCCTACACGACTTCTTGCAACACTGTCTTTTAATCTGATTAATTGAATGGAAAATAAACTGTTACTGGTTAATGTGTATTATGAGGCAGCTTTCCTGGTCACTTTAAAGTGGTTTATTACCTTGTATTCTTAGGATCAGCATTTTAATGGCTACAGTCCAGCTAATACAATGCTTGGAGAATTGTCAAAGTAATAGAGTGGTAATACTACTGACATCTAGCAGACAATTTTATTTTATGTTATTGGGAATACCAGCACTTCTGGGGGGCGTGTATTTTGTATACTGCATTTGAGGCAGATGAATGTAAAACCAGAAATCGTAGTATGGCTTGGATTTCTGTGAATAGTACAGCTCTAGCAGCATGGTTGCCAAATAAACCCACTTCACCTCAACATGTTTTGACCAATGATGAAGAAAAGCACCAAGCTTGCTCCTCAGTGACGGGCTTGGAGTCCTGGATAAGCCATACAAATATGAATTGTATGACAGAGGTAGACTGATGCTGGATTAGTCCTAAGATTAGGGCAGAAGCATAAGAATTGCAAAAGGTGTTGGGCTGAGCATTGCATAGCCAGCTAGAGAACACAGTTCACTGTCAATAAAGATGGATTTTTCCCTCCAAATAGAAGCAGTTAGAAAGAAATGTTAAGATCTGACAGTCTGTTTCTTTTAAAAAGTGTTTGTCCCTCCTGTGTAAATCGTTTTAAATTATTTCAGAAAAATTGTTCTAGCTTATAAAGTCAGAGCTAGAAATTACTCAACATATAGAATAATAAGATTTAGAAACTAGTTCAAAAGAGATGGACTGAGCCTTAGTACTTGTATTGGCAGTGTTAGAAAGACACACATGCTTTCTGAATCCTAATGTAGCCAAGTGTTGGAGAGATTCATGGTCACATGGGCGTGTTCACTTTTCTTTTTTGCTTTTCTTTTTCCTTTGATGATTTAGAAATGTGTAAATGGGCACTGCAGAAGGTTTAAGGGTCTAATCTTCAGCTGTACGGGCAGACACATACCCACTGCATTCAGCAGGAGTTTTGTCCCAATAAAAGCTTGGGATTATTCACTTGTGTACGTGTCTGAATGTGGATCTCAGTGAAGTAAACACGCGTGTAGCTGTACGCAGTAATCTACTTTCAGAGCTGGGGAACACCCTGTCCCTTTCGTAGCTGAGGGCATGGCCACGTCTTGAGCTTCGTGCAAGCTTGTGTTAAGGACACTGATGGCCCATCCAACATGTGTCCTGCTGCAGGAGGGCAGTGATAGGTATCTCTGGGGGTGTAGTAGCCTCTGTCACTCGGCTTTTGGTGCGCTGAGATACTGCTCTCCTTTGAAGGATGTGTTAGGGCAGATAGACACGTTGGAAATGCCTGTGCTCATAGATAAAGGCAGAAGAGAGCAGCTCACCTAACACTGAGTATTTTCAGCCTCCATGCCTGCCCCTTTCTGAAGCTGAAGAGCTTGCTCAGTGTTTCTCAGGCTGAATTCTTACAGCAGCAAGAATAAACTTCTTATCTAGAGAAGAGTCTGTATAAAGACAAACTGGAAACAGCTGAAATGGGGTTATGCTTACAGTGCCAAAGAGCATTAGAGTGCTTTTCAGGAATTGTATTCTGCAGCTGGCAAAGTGGGCAACATCTGTACACCTCTTTCACAGGTAGTGTGCAGAGGGGAATGAGAGACTTCTCATGTTGGTATTGCTGTTGAGAAAGAGTTGCCAATATTTACTTTAGTTTATTCTTATAATTCTAATTTTTTTAATGACACTTGCCCAGAGGCTGTAGTCTGTCAGCAGGGAAAGCCAACCTTGTGACATTGCAGCAGAACACACTGTGTCTCATGTAATACTTGTATGCTGTCATTAGGGACCTGTGCACATGAGGGAATGCTGTAGGTAACAAGAGAATTTAATGTATACTGTAAAATCCAGTCACACTAAAATACTGGGGACCTCAGGAGTTTTGGAAGAGCCTCTCCTACTCTGAAGTAGTAATTCAGTATACTTAGCCTTTTAGAGAATGGCTCTAATAACAACAATTAGTACATTTGTACGTTCAAGTATGCTTTAAAAGCTTAAATGGATGTGGTTTGAAAAAGTGAAATGAAAGAACAGTAAAATTAACATTAAAACCCAGCATATGCTATGGTGAGGAAGTATAGTCTTAGACATACTAGAAAAAATAGAGATCTGAAAAGGTCCCTGGTTGACAGATCTGTCAGAACAAGCAGAAGTGAGTAATAAATGTTAACTGTTGCTTATGGAGCATTGGGTTTTATTTGAGTTTTTCAAAGCATTAGGGTGTAATGGGAACTTGGGGCTGTGGAATAAAAATTATGAAAATGCACCTTTTCCAAATGTCAGCACAAAAGTCCCAGAAAGAACAATAGTATCTTACACAGTGTTCACACTTCAGTTTCTCTAAATAATTTTTTTTAAAAAGAAAAAAAAGGAAAAAAAAAATTTTTTTTGTTTACTTGAGTAAGCATGGGAACATTTTTGAAAGAAAAGCTTAATGCAATGGGAGCTCTAACAGAGGACAAGAGGTATGCTTTTCTTCTGCTGGTACTACTGCCCCTGCAGGCTTGGTGAGGTTGTCTTTTGGGTGGAGGTGGCCTTTGCAGCACCGATGTTGCCTGGGGCCTGGGAAGGAACCGAGGGGCTCTGCCCGTCCTGCGGAGCCCTGCTCACCAGCGTGGCTTTCTCCTGAGGAGACTGCTGCAGGTTGCCGGCCCACAGGGAGGGCTGGCAGGACAGGACCGTGAGCAGGGAAGGCTGGTGAGCTGTTCAGCTCTTGAGTGTCATGCTGGCTTACCACAGTAGGCGGTTTCAGAGGGTTTTGCTGAGGCTTGGGTATGTGCTATACTTCAGTCATCAAAAGCATCTGCAGCCGCGAGAGGTTTGACTGAACTGACTTTCCTGGAGTTAGTGCTCGGGGGGAGGCTGAGAGCCAAGGTGGCTGGCAGAACATTTTGGGGAAGCATCACTCTGCTGTCTGTGTCCTTCTCCAAGTGTCTGCTGATTGAAATGGGCTGATGGGAAGATGCTGGACTGCATCAACCTCTCACCTTGCCCACCAGGGATGTTTCTGTGTATTCCCCTCTAGGCAAGGGTACACCAGGAGGATAGACAGGGTTGACAAAGGGGCAAACCAGCTTTGTGTTTATTCTATCCAACTCAACAGCAAAACCCCCTCTCACTGGGTACTTTCAGTACCCATGCATGCTTTTTGACCAGACATCTCATTGTTGTATATTTAATATGTTAATATGTGTATAAACCAACTTTTAGTCTGATGTTTAATAGATAAAGGCTCCTCTGAGATAAATATTTTGTTGCTTCTGCTTTGCTTTTTTTTTTTCCAGGAAAACAAACGTTTGCTTCTAGCAACCATGTTTATTCCATGCCAGTTATTCAGCCTTTTCTCCAAATGACATGTGTTTTTTTCCACAGCAAAGCACATTTTTACATAGCCTTAGCACAACACTAGCCTTGGCCTAACTCTGGAGGATTACAGAGATAAGATACCAGTCATGGCTAGCATCATCTGATAAACTGGAGCACCAGTAGGGTGCAGAGTTATAGCCTTGAAGGCAGAGAAAATGGTATTTAGGGCTCTTTGAAAATCTTGGTTTAGGGATTGCGTGGGAATCATGAACAAACAGATTTTTGCAAGGTTTTATGGGGACACAGTTGTTAACCTTTGCAGTAATTATTGAACTGCTTTCTTGTTGCTTGAAAATTTGTGCTCTCATTTGTTTGTCACTGTTCAATCATTGAAGTGAAATACTTGGTAACAAATTGCAGCATGGGGAAATACTGGGGTTGTCTACTTCAAGCAACATTTGAATACTGAAAACATAGGTAAAATGAAAGGCAAAGTTAATGATTTAATAATAAAGTCTCCGGGACCGTGCCTTATGTCTGGAAGGCAGTAATTTGCATTTACTTCCTGTAGGGTGACTTTACTGAGGAACTGAAGGCACTTAGCATATGCAGATGCTGAAACTCTTCTATACATCTGTTGTTACTTAAAAAGTATAAAGTTTGTGGTGGGGACTTGTGAGATGTCAAAGAAGAAGGAAAAAGGCACTGAGAGACAGGAGGATGCTGGTGTAGGCAGGGAGTGATGAACAGAGGAGATGGTTATGTGTCCTCCAGAAAGTTGAGGGGGCACCAGGATGGTTAATGAAGCCAAGTAGGCTCTGTTTAGGAGAGGAATGTTTATGCGCTTGATAGAATTGCATATACAGCAAATCACCTTAAATGTATTTAGTGTTACCACTACTTATATACAAAGCAAAACCATAATTACAAAGCTCTTCTTGTTTTTGGAACATCGTCGTGTGCCAAACAAGTTGTAGATATTTGTAGGGCACAATAATGTCAAAGATCACCTGAGTGTGAAAAGGATAGGTTTATGGGTAGCAGCTGTATTCACAAAACCAGCTGAAGCTAAATTCTCATTTGCATAACGTTTTGAAGACTCAACTTTCTCAAATACTGGACGCTGGCTTCTGCAGAAGCTGCGTGCCCACAGCAGATGTTGAGGGCGGTGGGTTTCTGTAGGTGGGGTGCCTGGTGGAGCAGGAGACTGGCAGCCTCAGGCTCTTCAACACTTCCCTGATCCTGGTCAGGCTGTGCAGTACGTGCAACAGCATCATTAATGTCCCTTTGTTCTTCCCCAGTGCTGTATGAACAGCTTGGGGCAGAAAAAATCTCCCTATGTTGAGCTGGCTGATGATGACAATGTCTTGTGAAGCTCAGTTTCTCTTTGCCTTTTTCATCATGCCTGGTGGCTTCTTCTGGAACCATCTCCATTATATTGGCTCCTTTATGTTTTTAAGTGTTTCAAAAAGTTCAAGAAAAAGTGTTTTGTTGGGGGTTTGTTTGTTTGCTTGATTTTAATTTTATTTTATTGGTTGATTTGGGCCAGTTTGAGAAGAATGAGAAGTAAGTGCAGTTAGAATATCAAGTTCCTAGACAGTTCAGCACACACATTCAGCAGCTCTCCCTCTCCTGCCAATGTCCCCCATGTTGTTTTAAGATGAGTTATAGATATGAAATAGCATACAGGTCAGATGCCTAGCACAAGAGCCAAAGGCTTCAGCTCTGGCAGAGTGGCCAAACTCCCACCAGGAGTCCCCCAGGTTACCCGCAGGGTATGGAACTTGCTCCTCCAGTCCAGCTTGCAGAACACACAGTCTCAAATTACTCAAAACTTTTTGCTAGACCTCTGCTCAAAACAATTAAAAAAAAAAGTGAGCACCCCGAAGTGCCTTTGTTAGGCTTAATAGTAGTCACAATTAATTGTAATACATTAGAAGAAAAATAAACTTTTTTTATAACAAAATGTCTATATGTTCACAGTAAGGGATTTGTTTTGCCACCCTTCCAGAGCACATTTTAAAGAGTGTAAGAAGCACTAACTTGTGCAGACATGAGTACTAGTACTAGTTGAAAATGTGGCCGTTTCATGATTTTGCCTATTCTTATGCTTATGCCCTGTTCAATACTAGTGGGACTGTATGGAATGTCATTGGCCACAGCACTTTTGCTGTTATATATAAACTAAATTTAAGGAACTTTTTGTGTTTGTTATGCACAGTGAACCTCTGGGAAAGCTTCAACCTTTGACTTCTGTAGTGGGTTATGACAGGGAAGATTCGTAAGAGCTTGATTTAGACTCATCTCTGGAAAGCTGGTTAAAAATATTCGACTACCATGTTCTTCCTCCTCCCCCATCTCAGTAAAGGTCCTCTTAAAATACAGGCTCTGGCACTTCATTTTTGTCATTACTTTGGGAGCCCTGTAGTGAAAGCTGCTTGTAAGGAAATGCTTAAATTTATATTCATGTTTGTTCTTTAAAATTGCCTTGGTGGTAGTCCAAGAAGTATTTTCTTACTCTTCCAAATTTCCATGTGCTTTAATATTTATCTATTTTCATCAATGTGACCTGCCCCAGCAGTAACATTTGTTTGTAATTGGTCATGTAATGTTTGCTGAATGGACATAAAAACAAAATTAAATTTTTCTGAGGCTTTTAAAAAACTCATTCTAAGAAAAATAAGGGGTTTATTAGAAAATGAAAAGACATTTGACAGTATTGGGGTAATTTGTCACAAACCTGAATAGGCAATAAAGAAATTATGGTAGCAGAACTCTTTAATTTTGCTTTTGCAAAGTAGAATATTCTTTCTTTGAAATACTTTGTTACTAGCTTTTAATTTTGCATTACATATTAATAAATGTTTATGCTTGGGTTATGGTGGCAGTTTCAGGCTGAACAACTGGTAATGACATTATTTATTGCCTCTGAGAAAGAGCTCTTTTATGTGGGTTGTATATCACAAATTAAAACTATCCCAAATATCTAAAATTAAAGACTTTTTTTTTCATGGTAACGCAAGTGATCTTCGATGCAAGCCAGAATATCTGGCTTTCAGTTCAGACTTTGAAATTCTAGTATTCTAATACAGCTTTTTTGTTAAGTCAAAGTGAAAGGATATTTCATGAAATAACAGAAGTTACTGTATTGTTTAGTAGAATGGTTATTACTAATGACAAATTACTTGCACTTTTAGAGCAGTCAATAATATTTTGTTTTCTTGCAAAATCGTTTGTAATCAAAGCTATTATACTGTCATTTAAATGGAGAGTCTACTGTTTGCCCAGAACAGCTGGCTAGTTACATTAGCTTCTATAAATAAGTTTATTATTTTAGATGAAAGTTATAAAGCAATCTGTTTACCTCTATTTAAGCAGAATAGCTGAAAACATTACTAAAAAAAGGATGAAGAGGAGCACTGTAACAAAATAAAGTCCTCCGTGAATTCTCTATGCATATTTTTTATTTTAATCAAGCACAACTTCTCTGTGGTTTTGTGGTCTTAAGAAAACTGGAAGGAAGGAAAGTGCTATTTCACTCTTCAGCAGAGTAGAATGTAGCACTGCCCCTCTTTAAAGTATTGATTCTCCCTGATTGTCCTGAGATGTTTTTGGAAGCACACAGAACTGAATGGAAAAAAAAAAAAGAAATATGAAAGCATAAAAACTTGCGTTAACTGTGTGGAGGGAATAAAAGCATTAGCATGAAATCTGTTCTCCTTTAGAAACACGTATTGGTTAGAAACAGAGATCTCAGTGCCACATATGCTGAAAATGTGGTCTAAGAGCTTTAATTTACCTTCATCTGTCAATGTTAATGGACAGAGCAAGTGCTGGAGCTGTTGTAAAACAAATCTGCTTTCCTTTTGTCTGCTTTGCCAGATAATGAAATAAAAGCTGAATTATCACTGATAAAAGTAATTTGCAGAAAAGCATTGATAAAAATATAACAGCAGAGCTTGCCATTAGCAGTTTAAATGGATAATGTTTACTTGTAACCTACTTCTGTCTTCTGGTTTTTATTGTCTTCTCCCCCTTCCCCTGCAAGGAAGGACCTTTTCAGTAGAGGCTCTGGGCAATAAAATTATGGGTATACTAAATCCTGGTATCTACCTTTCTGAGGGGTAACTACTACTTTTTCCCCTTCTTTTTCTGTACTTCAGTATTGCCAAGTCAAAGCCTGTACACAGTGTGAAGTGTGGGGATCTGTATAATTTTATTCACCCCTCCTTGAGGAATGTGTCTGCTAATGAGGAAAACTGAGAAAATGGTCTCTCTCATTGCACTGTGGGTAGCTCCTATCATGAGTTACACAGTATTTACTGTGAAAGCCTTAGTTTCTTGCTGTTTAAGCATGAGACACGTACTTTCCTTTCTTTCTGTATGTCCGTGTCTTTTACCTTTTTTTTTGAGATAGAGAAGTTTGAAGTCATGTCCCTGTCGCTCACAAAAATTCAGAAATGGGAAGGCAAAGACTTCTAAGCCATGTGTGTTTGTGTGTGCATGGTACTTCTAATGTGTACATGTATAAATGTGCCCACAGATGCACAAATACTTAAATTTTGTCATTTTCTTGTAAACCAGACTTATCTCTCATCATTTCTTAAGTGCTTGGACTTCTTAGTACTTTGACAATGAATATCAGTGTCCAGGGTAAACCACTAGCCACAGGGTATTTGAAGGGTGTTTGGTGTCTTGCAAGAGCTGGACATGTTCATTGGTACGTTTGTAGTTTGTAAAAGTATTTCTTTAAAGACACTGAGTTCTGAGCGACCAAATGGGGAACAACTGCTAAACTTTAGCTGCAGTACTTAAAGTATTTTATATTTGCAGCCTGGACACTGCCATACAGCGCTTGCCAGTTTGCAAATGTCAAGGGCAGTTACCCTCTCACATTCCTAAATGACTTGCTTCTGCCCATCCTTCAAAATACCTGCCCTTTCTCCAGCTCCTTCTCCTGCTATTGCTGCCAATTTCTGTTTGACTGTGCGGCTGCAAGGACTGCAGTCCTTGGGAAGCCTGGGTCTCGTTGGTCCAGGCAATCTGTAAAGCACATGTATTCCCTCTCCTTGCCCAAAAAACTAAGACAAGGGTACCTGAAAAACTGGTGAAGGTATTTTCATGTGTGTGTAACTGTGCAGAGTATTAGCAAGAGTACATAGTCTTGCTGGTGCTGGTTAGATAACTTGCTACAGGCACAGGCTAATATGATGTGCAAAGCTACTATTGTTTTAGTGTTTTGTTGTGCATGAATGTCTTGATTTTTTCATGTGTAACGTAGGAGCAAATATCACATGTATGAAATTTCTAAAGTTCTTTTATCTAACAAAAACCTTTGTGTTAATCTTGTAAGCGATATGGGTCTGTATTGTAGTGTAGTGCTTTAGCATTTTTTGTGGCTGAATGCTGTTGTTTAAGTGTATAATATTATAATACTTTGAGCTTTGCTTTTGTATTATGTCCATTCTGTGGGTAATGCTTTATTCCCTCTGCAGCTTCAAAGTGTTTAGAAAAGCAGTAGTGTGCTATTAAAAATGTGTTTGTGGCAGAACAGATAATTAAATTCTACTTTGTAAATACTGGTCAAATAGGTGAAAGTTGTCTTCAAAGATGCATTTAGTGGCATAATATTTAGATAGCAATACCATGGAATGATAACAATGCCATATTGGAAGAAACCCTAAATTCTAATATACTGAAATAACTGCAAATTTAGGGCAGTAACCTGAAGGTATGGTGGCAGAGGTGTGCTTGCAGTTTAGAGTAGCGGGTGTACTCTGGCTTTTAACAGGCAGGCAGGATGTGATGCACAAGGTGTCTGTTCATGGTGTATTAAACACAACTTCAGTGAAGTTAAACTTTGAGTAACATCAAAGCTGTATTACCATAGCTGGATAGCAGAGCGGTCTAATGCATTGGCACTGTGTTTACACCTGATTAACAAAAACATCAGAGTACAAAACAGAGTAACAAAACTGATGCTTGTTTAGAAACAAAGGCCAGAGTGTGAATGCCAGTGTACAAGAAGTTCCAGAGGAAGCTCTGCTGTTTGTCATATTTGCTTACTTATTTATCTTGTAGGTATGAATGTATGTTGGACAAAGCAACTTCACTGCAGAAAGTGGTCCCCAGTTCCCTGATGACAGACTGAAATAGAGAGGTAGATCATGAAACTGCTGAAACTCCAACATGAAAGATGGAGAGCTTTAGGAAAATAGTGTCTCTGCTGAGAACTCAGTGTAAAATACATATGGAGATGAAGAATTAAATCCTCAGGATGGCTAGTCTTAAACTAAGCTCTAGTTTGAACTTTCCATCCATCTGGAGTCCATGCAAGGACTCAACTCCTCTTTACCTCTGATGTGAGTGCCAGAAGACACTAGAAAATTAGCCCTTTTAGGTAGTTTAGGTGAGCAGTTGGACCAGGGATAAAGCATATAAAACCTGAGATATTTGGGCAGACAGCCATGAAAAGAAGTTTACTCAGGCCAATTTGGAAAATGGTTTTCAGTAAACGAAATGGTCTCTGCTTCACAGGACAGCTGCCCTCAGTAGGGGAGCATGTACCTTTCTGAGAAGGGCTGGGAGTGGTCTTGAATGTGCAAGGGGTAGCATGGGGCTCACTGAGCAAATAGCCATGGGAGCTTCCCATGGGTGAGGATAGAGCACGCTGGTGGGCAGAAGCATGGGAAAAAATATTTGAGCATACCGAAAATAGATCCTGACATAAGGTTCATTCTAGTTTTAGGGGTTTGGGGAGGGTGGGGGTGTTGGGTTGTTTGGAGGTTTTTTGTTTGGGTTTTTTTTTTTTGAGGACTGAATTGTATCTGCACAGTTGTTGTCGTGTGTTTGTACGAAGGCACTGCTTAATACAAGGCGCATTTTTATCTTTTCTTTAAAGTTTTAATGCAGTATCTTTTCCTCTTCTTTATGGTATTCCTGTGGGTATACCATAAGTGTCTCTTTCTGTAAAACCATTTCTAATCTATTAAGTCTTGGTGTGTCAAGCTGATGAAGCTACTGTGAGGGCTGGGCCCTTTTGTTCTTAAAAAGTGTTATTCATGGAGTTAAACAGGATTAATCTTTGTCTTCCTGACAGTGTTCAAACCCTGGTTAATTAAGATGATCAGTGCTTGCATAACTAGGGACTTAACAGAGTTCAGATGTTCCTGTATTTCAGGCACACCTGCACCTTATCCCCTCTGTGAAGCAAGACACTTAGGGTGAAAAGTTCTCCACTTCTCTCTTTATCTAATTCTAGGTCTGCACTTGGAAATGTTTTCCATATTCTTGAAGCCTTTCTACACTCATGGGATTTTTTTTGGTTGTGTGCTTTCCCTTTCCTCTCCCTAAATCTGCTGACGGCACTCCCAAATCTTTATCCCATTTTCTGAATTGTGTTATCTACTTCCTCCAGAGATGGTTTGATAAAAATCTGGTTTCCAGTTCTCTCCATGTTTCGAACCTCTTTGTGGAAGAGAACATCATTTAATGAACCTCTGTGGTCTTTCTTACTTTATTTAATGGAGCATTTCAAATGCTCCTCAATATTTTATTTATTTTTATATACTGTAATAGATTTGTATTAAGACATTGGAAATTCTATATCACAGACTAGATAGGGATTCATTCTTTCTTGGCCTATGGAATTATGTGAAACTTCATTGTTTTCTGTTATAGACTTACAGAAAGAGTTACCTTTTTTTCTGTGCAGAGCCCTTGTTTTGTTTAAACTTCTACCTAAACTGTTATTTCTACCTACTTTCTCTTCTGAATCCTTGTGCTTCTTTCTTGGTAGCCAAGATGTGGAAATCTGGATGTTCCTTCCCATGCTGAACAGTCACAGCTTCGTAATAGCCAATCTGGTGTAAGGAGTCTACCTGTCCCAGGAGAATCTGAGAGCAAAGTGTTTGCTGTTTACTGGCATTGACACAAGACAAGGAAACAGAAAATAAAACTTATTTTGAAGAGTTGTGTTCCAATCTCCCATCCATGCAAGTCAGGATCACTCCATTTAAGTTAAAGGGATGAGGTAAGAATTGATCCCAGGGACAGGCGTGATGTGATCTGCCAGAGGAACACTTGGGAGGGGAGACTTTGCCTTGGTACTACTGCAGGCTAGGCCTTCCTCCTGAACTCTGTTGTGTCCCTATTGTGTCCTCTGCCTTTGTACCACAAGTACCATTGTTTGGAAGCAGTTTCAGATGTTTTTTGCTGTCGCTCATGTCCTTGGGTTCCCTGTTTATGCATGGGGATGAGTGTCAGTACTGAATCCCTGCTCTGAGTTGAAGCCCGATAGGTCAGACATGGGACATCTCATGTCAAGGTTGTTTTTCCTGGTCATTTTGTTGCTATTTTGTTTTTAATGCCAAAATGAGGAAGTGAGGAGTTTAACATTTCAAGATGATAATTTAAATAGCTGCAGCTCCAAAAACATGGGAAAGACAAGTTTTAAGACTGGCTTTACAAAGTTGTTTCAGTCAACTGTACCTCAGAGGGTATGATCTGTGGCATTCCATCCTTCCCATGTAAACACTAGGGAGGGAGAGGTCACACAGCAACAGGCTTTGCAGCTGCTGCCTGTAGCCACTCTTTGGTTTTTACTGTCCAGAGCAATTCGTCTGTAGAAACGTTTGTGCCCGGCACAGTGAGTCCTGACGGCACGTGACGGTGAGTACGAGTGGATGGAGTGACTCTGAAAGCACCTGGGTAATGACTTGCTGTGGCTGCTGCATCTGTAAGGCAGAAGGATAAACAGCATTTACCAGAATAGACACAAACACCGGATTTTCTGGGAGCTGGGAGGAGGTGGGTTTGTGGGGGGGGCGGGTTTCTCCCTAAACCCCATAGGTTATCTTGCTTGTTTCTCTGTCTCTCCTCTCCCCTCTGGCCAAACTCGACTTTGTAATTCTTCATTCTTTCCTGCTTGGCCTGATGTTTTCTCATGTTAAGTGTTGGTTTTAAATTTGCACCCGGTTTCTGCACAGAACATAGCAGTGATGCAAGACCTGTTGGTTAGAAGATTTTTCAGAGTATGTAACAGAGACTGAAAGTGAAGTGGTATTGGGTTGGTACACCTATGTGCCCAAAATAACTTCAGACCTTTAAAAATAGGCAGTAAGAAATTAATTATGATGGAGGGCAGAGAAAATCTGTACAAATATTTTGACAGTGAAGGTGACTGACCAGTAGAGCAACCTTCTAAATGTTGCAGTGGGTTGGCTTTGGTTCCTCATGCTTGAAAGTTGCTTAAGTTGGTCAGATTGTTGTTTTAAAGAAATGCTCAGATTCAAATTGTATTAATTCAAGTGAATCCTGCAAACTCTGATCTACAGGTTAGACAAGTTGTTGGCATTCTTCATTTCTGGGCTGATGAGGTTTGATGCTGTCATTCATCCTTCTCCCAGAGCTGTTAGCAAGCTAGAGCTTCAGGGAAACAATTCAGGTTTTTAATAAAACGTTCTGTAATCACAATAAACAAAATCCCCGTGTCTGCAGAGGCACAGACCTATGCCCTGCCATACTATGATTTGGAGCTTAATTGAAAATATATCAGATATATATAGAGGGAGATAGACAGATGATAGATCCTCTTCCTTGTTCCACTGTGGACTGATTTTGTTCACTGTGTTTTCAGAAAGGTTTTACCAGGTTTTTGCTGGTTAAAGCTAAACAGCCCGTTCTCATCTGTGGTAAACATTTATTGGTACATAATAAAACTTTATTTAGTATCAGTCACGAAAACCACCTATTTAATTCATAGTGATCTGAGATATTGAACTCCCCTTAAGTGAAGGAACTGTTGTTGAAATGTTCATCCACCTGGGTTTGTTCTGGTAATGACTGTTGTCTTAGAGTCCTTGAAGATTTTTTCCAGTGTTTTTAAGTTGTCTTCAAAATAAACAGAAATTTTTAGAAGTCCATTATCTGTATGTGATCTGAAAGTGATAATAAGAACAGGGAGGAAAAGTTTATATAGGCAACTGTTATGTACAATCATGAATAAAATGGGGGTTTGGAGTTTTTTTAAAATGAGTAGTAAAATCAATAGTATATACTTGAAATGCATTTCTCCACGGCTTGTTATTTTACACATGTACCATTGACTAACAGCTATATTAAATCAAGTTAAGTCATATTTGTACAATTTAGATTGACTCCATTAGGTGTAGTATGCCTTGCTCTTTAATTATGTCTGTTGTTTTCCATACACCTTGCATTATAAAAGTTTCTTAGTCTTAAATGTATTTCACAGTAGCATAAAGCTGTTCCAGTAAAAGAGTTAAATATTTGTTCATGTTCTGTGTTCTGTATGTAAGACCTTTTTTTCCCTGTCTATGAAGGATAAAAATATTTTTATATTGCTGCTTTATATTTTATTACATGCTACTTGGCCATAGCAGCATGTTCTACACAAATAGAGCTAACTATACTGGCATACAAATACAGTTCAAAAGAATAAAAAGAATACATTAGCGCAAGAAGCGATGTTACCTTTTGGATTGAGCTTGTATCAACATGTGTAAGTAGTGCTCTCTCTATGCCTGCCTCACCCCTCCTCTGCTCTTCTGTTGGTTGTGGTACAGTTGTTTCTCAGCATGCCTCAGCTTTGGCCTCTGTACCATCCCAGTTGTGTTTTCTAATAACAAAATCGAGTTTGGCAGTGAGCGCAGCTTTTCTTTTTTTCCTTCATTTTTTTCCTTTTATTTCTTTGTTTTTCTGAGAAAGCAGTTAGTTTTTGGGAAACTGTGCAGTTCAGTCGATTAAGTTATATAATTTAGGGAAAGAACAGGAAGAACAAAAATTTTAATTTCCAAGAACCACTGTAAGGAGGCACAAGGTTTGTTTACAAAACAGTGTCGGTAGTTTCATTGAGATGAGAGCACCCTCACCCCTGCCTTGGGAAATACCATCTGTTTTGTGTAACTCTTGTGACCACTTATGTGTGTACTGATACAGTTGCATGCATTTCAGCATGTGCATCTTGGACTTTCTTCTCAGAAATTTGGTTGCTATGTAGTTAGAGCCAAACAGTGAATATTGAGGTACCACACCCTGGCATGCACAGGTCTGATGGATCTCCAAGACCTGTCTCATTGTAATGTGTTGTTAAGCAGGCTGACAACTGTGGATTGTATCAATGAAACAGAAAAGTCTCGTTCCCTTTCTGGGAGAATTGAGTTTTACCTACCTACATTTTTCATAAACAGAACTTACTCCAGCTGCCTCTTGCCCTCTTGGAGTGATGAGACCATGACAGAGACAAGAATCAGGCCAAATATATATATATATATATATATATATAGATATATGTGCCTTGTTTGCTTAAATTTAAGGAGAACAAAAGCTCCAGCAGGAATAATGGCAAAATACTGATACGTTATTTCATGGTTCTGAAATAAAACCCAGAAAATACGCAGATATTGGTTGTGTGAATTTACCTTTGTATACATAGAGAATTTCTTCTAGCTTTGCTGCTTCCCATTTTCATAATGTTTTAAAAATTTTTTTTTTCTGAGAATAACGGTATTGTAGCTACCTAGAAGTTTAAGGACTTCATAGAGAGTAGTAGGATGGGAAGCAATAAAGTAAGAAACACCAAAAGAGAAAGACCACATCCAGTTATTTACTTTGTGTTACAACACAGACTGCCTTTTTATCAGTTCCCTTTGAAAGTTAGTGTTTAGTGAGTAATTATTCAGGGTGATGTGTCAGAAGAGCTAGCAGCCATTTCCCGACAGAACCAAGCCTTAATTTTTAAAATATTTGAAATACTGCAGTTGAGTGTGGAGGGGCCACAATTGTTTCCTCCTCAAGTACTGGAGTTTCGATGTTCCTCCGGCTTCACACAGGTACCACGAAGTGAGTGCAGAGAGGCAGGTCAGCCCTGAGAAAGATCCTCAGGACTTAGCCAGGAGCCCAAGGTGTGTGTTTTGGGGCTGCTGATTGCCTCCAAGTTACATCACTCTAGGCTCTGATTTTAGTTGTAAATTTAGAGTCAGAAAGAGCAGTCACCTGGGTGAAGAGACTGCTGATTTTCTGGCCAGATAGCTTGACCCTTCTGTTCAATCCTTTTCCTTTGTAGTAAGCAAAGAACACAATTTACCCCAGCTCAAGCTACTAAATTTTTATTTTTATTGACTTAAACTAGTGGCAGGCTTTTGAATACTAATGAGAACTCGAAATCACAGCATGCAAAGTTATCACTGTTCCAGTTTACCCAATGGCTTAGTTAAGAGGAGACAGACAATTAAAGAGCTACTGTATAAAATAACAGCCCACCAAAAAGAAAGTAGGGGCTAAGAATGAGCTGTGTCCCAGGATGTTTGTACAGACAAAACCCACACCCCAGAGGGCAAAAAATGCATCCTGGCCCTCAGAATCTGCGGTTAATCATTGTTGCAGGAAGTGGAGGAAGCTGTGTTACAAGGAATGATCAAAATTTAGAGCAACTGTATTGTTATTTTCAAAAATTATTATTCCCTGCTTGCCCAAGAAATGGCTGTTTAATCTGTCTGTCTGTATATCCATCATCTTACCATGGATGGCTGCAAGTTACCAAGAGCTAGAGAAGGAGAAATCTTTAAATTTCATCATAAGCAAGTGCATGTAAAAATGATTAAGGTCCAAAAAGTAAAGAAGGGTCTGCATTATTTAATAAAGATTTTGTTGCAAGACTTGTTTTCTTAGCTTTATTATTAGAAGATTTGGCACTTTGGAAGAACAAAGTATGACTTATTAACAGACAATGGTGCAAAGTAATTTTAATCCGTGTTTTGAATGTTCTGTAAAGGAGACAAAATATTTCAGAGGTGGTATGTGCCACCACTTCAGTCCTTAGAGCATCCAACACAGAGACCTCATGCTTGAAACAAGGTGACACGAAGTGGCTGAATTTCCTTTGTGGGTAACCTTGCTGACTGTGATGGAGACAAGGCTCTGTGAGAGCACGGCCTCCATACCTTCAAAGACTGGCCTCCAGTTTACACCTGTCTGCTGACTTCAGAGACCCATTTAATTATGGATTATTTATTCCTTCTTTTCTGTCTGGGTGGTGTTTTATCTGAAGTATTTTATTAGTTTTGGCTAAAATTGGTAGGAAAAAAAATCACAGCTGAAATTTGGTGTGGTGGACTGTACAGCAATTTTTACATTGTGGCAATATATTTACTATCCCTGTACGTGCTCGCTATTATTATTTACTAGCCAATACACTTTTGAATTTAAATTATTTTACTCTGAAAATTAAGTTGGCTAGTTGAGTCAGCTTACATAGAGAGCCCAGAGATGCCTGAGGGAAGAAAGGTGGTGCAGAGAGGTTTTGGTGGATGACCTCTTACATGGCTCTGTTTGGTGGAGGTTTCTGTGTCCTTATGGCTTGCTGATTGTTTTCAGGGGTTGGAGAACCTACAACATATTGAAGGGTGGGCTGTTTATTTTCCCTGTGTTGTTTTTATGTACTGAAATATTGTAGTGAAAATAGCTGGGTGGGGTGTAATGAATGTTTTCAAAGACCTTCCTTTGAAAGAGGCTTTTTTCCAGCCCTTGGTGGTCACCACCCATTTTCCTGTGCTGTGCACGGCCTCTGTCATTGTTCCTACCCACAAAGGCCCCTTGTGTGAACCTGTTAGCAAATGTGCCAGCACAATGAGCTAAAATGTCGTGAGATAGTGGTCCAAGCCTGTGTAGCACCAGGGGTTTCACCCACAAATGTTGGTGGGTATTGCCCAAGGCATAAGACACCATTAGATAGTAAAACTTGGGATTTGTCAACAGTGCTCTGCGTGACTCTCTCAACTGTTAATGGCTGAGTGGGTTTGAGGCCGAAGCGTAGGTACGCATACCACTGATAGTAAAGTCATGCAATGGCAATGTTTGTCCCTTAGGCTTGAAATAAAGCTTAATTGAAAAATTGTCCCTGTTTACCTGCAGTTGCGCCATGCTGGTTGTGGTTTGGTATGGGCTGGGATGTGGTCAGTGCCACATCTGAAAAATGAGGCTGGTTTTGAATTTAACTTCTGGGCCCACCCCCCAGCCTGTGAATTGTACTTCATTCACCTTTAGCTTTAACCCACTGGTGAAGAGATAAAGCACATCCTTTGGTATGTGTTTTTTAGAGTAGGTAAATAGTTGGGTTATCTGAAAACAGATCTTAGCAATACCTGCTGAGCTTTTGAGCAACAATATGTATGGACCTCTAGATTAGCTGTCAAAATTGACCGATTACTACAAGTAATGCCACAAGATAAGGATCTTTAATCTCTCAAGCACAAATCATTGATAGACATCTTGAGTTGTGTATTGTCATAACCAACCTTATCCCCACCACTGCAGTGAGATTCCAGCAGAGAATGGCAGAGTGGTACATTTATCACCCCACCAAAAAATTGGGCTGATTTGAAAGCAAGTTCTGTTTTGGCCAATATTGAAACAGTCATTTCTGTTGTGTTGTTTAGTTAGTTTGGTGGTGCGCTTTTTTAGTCTGCAGGTTATCTCTGAAGCTTGCCTTATCTTGGCTGGTATCAGAGTTGATTGCCACAGGGAAGGAATCCATGATCAGTATCATGACACAGCAGAGCAGTGCAAAACCAGTCTGGGGAGGGAAGACTGAGTTGATATAATTGGCTGTCTGCTGAGATTTGACCATATGCCGGCCTGCTTGTTTCTCTCCAAATTTCCTTCATATTTGAGAAGATGGAGGACATGTTTCACTGATCTGTTCTAAGTGTGGCTTTACTAGGGTGACCCAACACTGTCTTGACCCTTTGTGTGGCCAGCACTGGTGCTTTCTGAGCATGCAGCAGCTTGGAGCAGGACACTGCGCTTCCTGAAAACTAAGCCATGAGAAAAGTCATCTAGCCCTAATAACAGGGAATGGGTTGAAAAGACAAAGAGGCAGTGCTGCTATCTACTCTTAACAGCTGATCAAACAGCAGCCTGGCATCTTCTCTGCATGCCATGGGCCTTGGGTGGCTCCATGGGGCTGTGCCTTGCCCCCAACGCAAAGTGCTTGGCACATCCTCTGAAGCACCAGACTTGTGCTGGCGTGGCAGCTGCAGGACAGGCTGCACTCACAGTATCGTAAAATAATCCAGGAACAGATTAATGGCTGCCGAAATCCTAATACTTATCTTTCTGTTCAAGGTACTCATAAAACTAGGGAAAAGATGGAAGAACATAAATCCTGTAGACACTGTTTTGCTTACTATGGGTAAATTTATCAGACTCTGTTGACATATTGTGAACCTAAATGCTTTTTAAAAGTGTAAGTGCTCCTGCAGCCTCGATGAGGTTTGCAACATTAAAATGCCAAAATGCTACATAGTTGCTGTGGCAAATTCAGCATTCCCAATGAATACCTTAAATTGAAGGTGCAAAGTGTTTTTCTTCTAGTAGCTGCATTAAATGCAGCTAGTGGCATAAAAAAAGATGCCACTGCTATAAATATTTTAAAACTATATAGATTTAATGCTTTTTGTCTTAATGCCACCTTTTTTTTTCCCAGAAAGGTGTCAACAATGTTCATGAAAAAAAATACAAATCCAGTTCAGTTTAATTATTATGACTAAAGGTACCATCAGAGTTTCAGACACTGGAGAAGTTACAGTCTTATGTGTAACTTTAAAGTACATAGAAATGTATCCTATGTTAAGAGCTGATGTGTTCCCTCTTCAAGAAAACCTATTCCTGGTTGTGTCACTGTCAGCTGTGGTGGTCCTGGAGTGATATGGACTTAGTGAACCAGAAATATGCTTGAAGACACCAAAAGTTTGGTATTCATTTAGGCTTCATCTCTTGATACTGTAATCCTAGTAGCCAAATCCCCTATTATTGTGCCAAGCATCCTAATGAGAATGGAAATGAGTTCCTCATTCTTAACACAAACTCTTCCCTCCTCTGTCCCTGAAACACTCAGATTTCTTGTTTTCCTATCGTCTAGCCTTTGGTTTTAAACTTAGGTGAAGGACTTGCATCTCATATTGCTATAGCAGTAGGTGCTAAGTTTTGCTGAACTAGCAGTGATTTGTTATTTAGTGAGTATGCACAGAGACACAAGAAATCCCTCAAACAAGCCAAGAAGTTGGTGGTGAGTTACTGTAAGTTAGGGCAGCTTTAAAGGAAGGGTGGAAGATAGTTCATTTCCTTATTTTTTGTAATAGCCCTTTCTGTTAGTAGCTTTTCTTGTTACCTTCGAACTTTCATTTCCTTTATTAATGAATTCCCCATGTTGGCGTCGTTTGTATTTGTTTTGTCTGTGTACTGGCTACCATATCCCAGTGGGCAGCAATGCTTCTTTAGCATTTGCCCTCCATGAGCCCTCCACATATTTCAAACTGGGTTCGGTTTTTTCCTTTCCTCTGCCCAAAAATAACTCTGTGTCTTTCCCCTTCCTTTTGTTCTTGCTAGTGTGCTGAATCTGGGAATCTGGTGTCTTCTCAGACTTTAGAAATAATTATTTTCACTGGAAAGAGGTATAAGGAGGGATCTGCGTGGCACTGTGTATGGATTTCCTTCACAGCTTTCATAGTTTGGGCTGAGTTCCTGGTGAGTGAGTAAATTGCTGTTTCTAGCATTTTGTATTTACCAATGGTCACTTTTATTACTTTAACGGAGGGAGTTTTCAAAAGTACAGCATGCCATCCAGAATAAACTGCTTGTCAGGTAGAATGGTTGCAAATACTTTTTTAAGGAATTTTAAGGTTAAGTAAGCATGACTGCTGGCTGCTTGGTGTCTGCAAGCACATCTCTGGGGCAGTCAAGTGGTGTGGTTCTGAGATAGCTGTGGAGTGCCTCATAGTCAGCAAAACTCCTTTTTTATTATCCTGGTTGAAATCAACTAGGGATTTACCAAGCAGAAAGTAATGCAAAATATAAACTCAGCAAAAAAAGGATTTGCTAGTTTGAAATAAATCTTTTTTGTTATCTAAGGTAGTACTGCCTGTTAAAATACTTTTATTGAGTTTTTACAGGTTTTAATTGAATTTTCTTTTAATGCTAAGCATCTGATCTTCTTTCATTTATCTGTACTGTAAAGTATTTTCTTATCTTTGCATTCACAGAATGTGTTTTTCTTGTTCTGCAAGTTAGCATTTGAAGCTTTAACTCTAATCCAACGAGCGTCTAATTCAAAACGAGCATTTACTACAGAAATTTCATGTGACAACTTAATTAACTGTGGATTCTTGACCTTTAAAGTGCTGAAGCTAGAAACATTTAATAACCAGCCATCGGATATAAAGTAATATGCTTGTTGTTTTACTAGCTTGCATACATGGCAGTTTGAAGCAAAGTCCAAGGGTCACCAAAATCATGAAGTAAACTCCAGCGGGTCTGTGTGAACTGTGTAATTCAAAGTGCTGTCCGAATGTGTCACGCAGGCTGTACGTACAAGTGAAGGCTACCGGGTTACGGATAAGGTGCTTTTCTGCAAGGTGTGCATTTCAATTTCTCTGAAAGCTTCTTGTGATCTGGAGCCTACCAGGTGGGAGTGGGATTCACTGCAGTTGCTGCATTGCTGAATATTTAACAAGCGCGTGTGTGTATACACAACCCGAGTGTCGACCCACGCGGACTTGTGAGGAGCAGCGAAACCCCGAGCAGAAGATTGCTGTCCTGGCAAGTCCCCTCCGTCAGCTTAGCGGAGGCCACCAATGTCCTTGACAGAAGGGAGGACCACTGAAGCTGGCCACCTGACACCCTCATCAGCTGAGTGGGTACAGAGGGCTTTGAGGGAGGCAACTGCCTGCGGGCAGGGCCACAGAGATGTATGGGTGGAGGCGGTGGGCAGGGGTTACTGCTGGAGATGAAGTACTGGTGGGGTTGAAACTGCAGAGGTCTGGTACTGTCACAGTCAGCAGAAACAGAACTGAAACCTCAGGTCAGTCCCTGTCTGCTGGGCTGAGGAGGATTTGTGGGTGCCTAACCAAACTTAGGATCAGTGAGTGACACCGTGTGCCTAAGCTCCCTGCCTAAGCAGGGGCTGATCTGTTTGCTCCATTGCTTGTGGGGCCGATCACTCCTGTCTCTAGGTCACACGTGCCTTTTGGAGATACTGCAGCAGGGCAGTAGTAGCAGTGCAGCCCCTGGCCAAGGCTGGCTGCCTCCACATTTTTTCTGGCTGCTGGAGCCCAGAGCTGTCACAGCAGTGGGCACTGCGAAGTCAATTCCCAAGCTGACATGGTAGTTTTGCAAGATTGTTTCAACCAGATAGGTTCTGTGGGGCTTCAGGTTTTGCCAATAAATTGCCATCCCTGAAGTTTCCAGTCCTGCAGCAAGAGAGGCTTTAGAAAGCCAGATTATGATCTTCACCCCAGGTGTGCAAGACCTTTGTCTGCAGGCATCCCTGCTGATTTCAGTGAAGCTGTGTTGCAAGGGCCTGCCGGACATGAGCAAGGGGATAGGAATCTGGCTGCTGGGATTCAGGCAGGGCATTCCTACATCACTTCGGATATTTTCACCCAGTGGGATCGTGTGCCCTGTTTCTGGGCATAGCTGTACCCTTGGGACTAGTTTGGTGTTTGGGTTCTTGGGAGAAGCATGAAGAACTGCTTATGGAAATTTGGAAGCTTCCTCTGGAAGTGCAAATAGTTGCCAGTTGTTTGTCATCTTTTCTCACATGCATTGGCCCATAAATTCTATTTTCAGAGTGCAAACTAAACCCGCCAGGAGGGAGTGGGAAATCACATACACAGCTGTCCTGAGGGTACAGTGCCATACTTGTGTTCTGTGTTAGAGAACTGCCTGTGCCTCTTGAGCTCTTCCATTCCCAATGGCTTGTGCACCCACCTGCAGTGCAGCACCAGAGCATCATCCAGCAGCCCTGGGAGAATCACTGCTGGGAAGCAGCACCTCCCTGTTCCTCCTCAAGTCTTCTGACCACCTTTTATGTAGCCAAGTCCTGAATGGAGTCACCAGACTCATTCCTCAGCTCAGCTTCTCCATTTCCATTAGAAATTTGAGCTTTTCCATTCCTTTGTTGTTTTATTGGGACCAGTTATGATGCGATTGCAATGTCAGGGTGCATGTGGCTCAGTGGAGTTTTATCCTGCTGGATCCTGGGACTCCTGAAGGAGAAAGTGTCCACGAGCTCCCAGGAGGCTTCCCCTGCAGCACCCCTGAGCCTTGGACCAGCACACAGGTGGCTCAATACATGGTGACTTTCTCATCTCTTCCCTCTGCACTTTTAGAAATCTGTCAGAGTGAGTGAGGTTTCTGCTTGCATTGCTTTCTTCAAGCAGTGACGCACGCGTGTGCTCTTTTTCTGCCATGTAAGTACGTGGTTTATGTGCTAGGAGGGAATGATTCATAAATTAGCTAGAGCCTGGGCCTCTTCTCTATTGCCCGAGTGATGTGTGAAGAGGATTCAGTGCCAGCTTTTCCTCCTGCCCTTCTATCAGGCAGGTTGTTGAGCAGTCACATTGCCGCCTCTGGGCTTGGGTGGTCCAACCTCACCCAAGGTGAAATGCTAATCCCCTGCCTGACATCCCCCATGTCTGCAGAGAGAATTATTAATGGCCTATGATCTGCAAACAAAAATCATTAAAGTACTGCTTTTTGCAGAATTCTGTCACTCAACTGCTATTTTGGGAGTCTCTTGCAACCAAGAGAAGTAAGCGCAGAATGACCACCTTTGACATGGACATCCCTGGGAGGGACAGCGAGCAAGCGTAGATGGGTGTCTGGAGCGGGGCTGTTCCGGGTCTTGGTGTGCTTTTGCTGGGCTGGCTACGACAGCAACGCAACTCAAGGGTGTGCTGTGTGCGGGAAGATGGGGAGCAAAACTGAGGTGCAGGAAGCCACAAGGGGGAAATGCTTAACAAGCAAGTTGTCTGTTTATTTAAAATGATAATGGATGAGCAAAAAAGTCTTTTGAAGGTAACCAGGCAGGCTGATTCCTCCCCCGTTTTCTGATGTGAGAAAGCTCTTGTGTGGTGTGTAATGAATGACGGTGTCTTTCTGCAGAGAACCTTAGCAGGACAGTCAGAAGCAGTGTTGAGGGAAAGCATCTGCAACAGAGAGAGAAAATCTTTCTCTGCTCATAGCGTTAATTATTAGAAACCTTGTGCAACCCATGGTTATTGAAACCAGCTTGTCTCATTAGCCACACTTCAAAATTATATTTACAGAGGTTAGAAAATGAAATATTTTTACTTGTGGCCAGAGTGGTGTCATGAGAGACCCTGTCTTATACAACCTGTTTTTACTGCATAAATTGTGACCTGGCCTTGGCCTTGATTTCCAAAGTTTCATATTTAAATTAGGAGGCATTGGATCTTGTTTTGCCTAAGTTGGTTCTAATGTGAAAATAGTGACCTTTAGATTAAGAACAGAACTCAAACATTTATGATTCAAGTTAAGTTTTTCAAGCACCAATTGGAAATTCTCACAAATATTGCCACATAGTGTTTGGTTTGGTTTTGTTTCTACTCTTTCTTTTCTTTGAATCTTCTTGAGAAGATTTGTTCCCAGTCTAGCATCTTTATAGTCACAGTGTAGGCACATTTTTCTTTAGAGAGCAAGACATATTTCTGAAATTACCATCGATATAAGTATTTTACACAACTCTCCTGTACCCAGCACCTGTCCCAGGAGAACATGGGGCATTTTCTGTTGTATCTTCTCAGACAGTTGTAAGAAGGGACTTTTTTTTAACATGGATGTAGTGTTACTCTTACTTGGCAAGGAGAAAAGTAATGAGCTAGTGTCACCTTGTGAATATTTGATCCTTTAGATTCAAACTTACATGGGTTGGCATTCACTTCGGTGATGCCCCTGAAGTAATTATTGAAATTGGATCCTGCCATTATGTACTGAAATGTGTGTAGGTCTCCTCCAGCATATGCCTCTTGTAAGAGAAACCACGTTATAAAACATTCACCTTGGGCAAAATAATTGTGAAAGAGGTTTCCCGAGGGCTGATAATGAATCTTGAGAAGATACTGTAAGAATTTATGAGACCTCTTGCCCGGTTAGCACATCCACTGGTGAACACCTATCTGATCCTACCCATGCTCAGCTTCACGTGTCTTGCAGCACAAGGGTCTACTGACCTGTTGTGAGCCCACTCGTGCTTTGAGTGATGATATTGAGTGTCCAGCCTTGGGCCCCAGCAGACACCTTACTGTGACTTTACTCTTGGCATATAACATAAATCCTGGCTATTTTTCCTTCTTATTAATTTATGAAGCCTTCTGTGGTTTCAATGTTAGAAGCTTTTGCAGGCTGTCTAGGTCTTCAAAACAGTCATCTTCTTTAAAATACATTACTATGGATTAATACTCTTTTTCTATTTTAGGCAGTTTTGCATGAGACCTGTGATTGGAACAGTTTCTAGAATTAAGCAATATGGTTAATATTTGTTTTCCTCATCATCTTCATGCAACAGAATATATTTATTGAAACTCCTTGTTTTGATAGGGTGGGATTTTTGGTTGATCCATTTTTAGTTTACAGGCTCATTATTTTATATTGATGTTGGAAAAAGCAAGTTATAAGCTGTTTCATTTTTGGGAGCCTTGCGAATGGAGAGATACTGCTGGTGATTCTAGAAATGAATGTGCAGCCAGAACAGCAAAACCAGTGGAACTGTTCTACTTCATACCCTGTTCTGTGCTCATTCAAGCATCACTGGTTGACTATTGCAAGAGTCTGCCTGAAAAGAAATGTATTGCGTGTAAAACCTCAACTTGTGCAAGTGTCGGAACTTGTAGTATCAGCAGAACTCTGTGGGGTTGAAATAGCTGACAGTTTTGAATGGACTCAGATGCTTCATGTCTTGAAAGAAGAATTGTGCTTTATAAAAGAACCTTAGAGTCAGTAGAGTTTCCACTTAAACTGCCATATCCCAGAACCATGATAAATGTATTACTTGTGTTTCTCACATGTTAAATTTAGGTTTATGTCCCTTGATGGCTTAATTTTGCATACTTGCTTCATAAAATGTCTTCCCCTTTATTATTTCCTGCTCTTCTGTTTTCCGTGGAGTTTGAAGGAGGTTAGCTCTCTTGGTCATGGTATTTTACTCAAGAAGGAATCTATTTTCATAGACAATGGAGAGATGGTGTTTTAATTAGAATATCTTCTACAAAGAAAGGGTGTCTTGCAAGCAACAGTATTTTACATTTTGTACCCTTCATGGTCAAGGACAGGTGGCTTTCTGGACTAGTTTTGGTTTAAGAGCTGAGACAGTTCTATAGACTAACACAGTTCAATACTCTATTACTACTTTTATATTAATGTGAAACTCTACAGGGTTGTAGTATCTGTGACACAGCCATATGCACTGTAATTGTTCTACTTTAAAATGGATTGCCACCTCGTCCCAAAGTAAATTTAGATTGAACAAACAAAGAAATTATTTTTAATGTTTTCTGAATCCAGGAGTAATAGTTTGCTGTTTCATTTTGAATCTTTTGCCTAAGGCAGATCTCAATCCTGTTATACTCGGTGGGGATTCAGGACATTCAAAAGCTGACCCATGTAGAATCAGAGACCTTTCCAGCTGTGGCAGTCGTCTCCTAATTCCCATTTTAAAGGGAGCAAATAGGTATCAAAGTCTGACCAATTGATTTCAACCACTTGACAGAATGGATTCCTCTCTGAGAAGATATACTCCTGTAAATGCCTCTCAAGTTGTGGATTGTGTTTCAAGACATGCTTTTTTCTTTCTCTTCTTTACCTATCAGGAGCAGTTCCGAACGGAGGAAGGAGAAATCAAGAGATGCAGCAAGGTGCAGAAGAAGCAAAGAGACCGAGGTTTTCTATGAACTGGCACATGAGCTGCCCCTGCCCCACAACATCAGTTCCCACCTGGACAAGGCCTCCATAATGCGCCTGGCAATCAGTTTCCTACGGACTCACAAGCTTTTGTCTTCAGGTAAGGTCTGGCTAAAAGAAGTTAGTTGTTAGGGCTGGCTGATGGCAGCTTGGTAAGATTATGCATGCTCTTCTCTGAGTACAAGGTTACCAAAATAACAACTAGTGCAGTTTTTTTGACTCTCTATAAAAACCTCTGAGAACTCTTGAATGTGGTTTATTAATCTCAGTTATGAGGTTTTAAGCTTTTAAGAGTTTAATCAGAATTCAAACATATGCATTAAGCTTTCATGCTGAAACAAACAAATTTTGATTTGCTGTGGCAAGCATATTTGTGCCTGCACATTCAAACAGCAACTGGGAAGTTCTGAAGGTCCAGTACTTTGTTTGAAAGGACTAATTGTGCTTTCCACTGGCAACGAGTAGTAGCTAGGTTGTTTACGATAAGCTATGCTAAGATACCTAGAACAAGTTTCAAATACTTGATGTTAATGGTTTCTGCATAATGAGAATCTTGCTCATGTTGGACTAGTACGAAATGTGAACAAGCATAATTTTTATGGCCTGTGAAAACTGATAAAATTAGCAATATTCTTATTTTGCCCCTATATTTGAATCATCACTTTGATGGAAATCTGTGCCTTGAGTAGCCTGTAAGATCAATGTCAACAGCTGATGCTTCCAGAACTTTCACACGGTGACCTCTGAGTGCTGAGAATACGTTAACAAAACAACGCCTGCATTGTTTGTGAATGGTAAACCCAAAATTTTGTCTTTCCCTTCATTAACAGCAAAACTCCCAATAAGGTCACGATCGCACTTCCTCTCCTCAGAAAAGTTGAATCATACAGGAGCAATTACTTTAATAAATGTTATTAGGAAGTATCCCATTTTGTGGTCGAGTTTGCTCTTGGTTAGTCTGAAAGATATGGCAAATTCAATTCTGCTTCTGTGTGCTCTGTAATTTTTTGTAGCACTTTTGGCTTCTGCTAAAGACTATTGTATAAAATGTAGGTATTTTCATTGTAGCTGATAGAATGTGGTTTTAATGTACTTCTGTGAAAAGAAAAGTTTATTTGCAGAACAGTGCTAGGAAATAATTTCTGATTTTGTCATGTAACTAATACTTGAAGAAGTTGCGTAAATAGGTAAATGTTCTTAAACAAAGCCAATTTGTTAGTAACTTTCTCATAAAAACACAGCCTCAGCTTTTCAAATATTTATGTGGCATGAACTAGAGACTGACTCAGCATAGGAAAAGTAAACTTCTGAAGGGCTGTAACAGATAATATAAGTAATGTGTGTGCCTGTGAAAATTGATATGAAATAGTTGGATGCTGTCATCATCAGGAAAATACATGTGCTTACCTGCTGAGATTAAAGTGAACTTTTCAAATGCATTTACATTTCTCAGTGAGGAAAAAATCTACAGATAAAACATTTATTTTGATGCTTTTGTAATGTTAAGGCTTAGACTCATTTGATAGTGATGACAACTCAGTATCTGTATATAATACTCACACATACACATAAAGAGATGATATTTCTGTGACAGAGTTTGAAAAACGTGATTCATGTGGGTCATTTACACTTTCTCGAAGTAGCAGCAGTAGAAAAGAATTTGGAAATAAAATGTTACAGTAGCAACAGGCTGTGCTTTCATATGTCATGCTTTCTCCATGTTAGTTATTTGCTTAGCCTTAAATCTGATGCATTCACTTCCTCAGTCTAAACATTAACTTGGAGTGAGTCCTCTCATTAAAATTTGTGTTGTTAGTCAAATGCAGTTTGTCCATGGCTGCATCTTTAGACACCAGAGGTGTAGACAAGGGTTTCAGAATCTTCAGCGCTTCTATTCTGAGGAAATGAACTTAAGACGCTTTAAAGGGACTGATTTTCTGGAAATTTTGGGTATTACTTTCTGGTGATGAAAATACGTCAAATGAAAAAACCCAAGCCAGAGAAATTTGTCTACTGCTCATCTACTATTCTGAGTATATCTAAAATATAAATGAAATTTTATATCTTTGTGGACCTCTGAATAATGTTAGCCTTTATAAGGACACTGGCTTTCCCTAGAAGGCCATCCAGTTTAATTCAGAGGGGTAGGTTTTTGTTGCAGCTGTGGGCTCAGAGATGAAGAGGTTTGCTGCTTGTCATGTTTTGATGAGTGTGAAGCAAGATGGAAACTGGGCTTGTGTGATGTTTGTGCTCATTCTGTTCTTGCTTCTGCTCTGGACCCTTTCTAAGCCCCAAGCAAAGCTGCAGCAAAGGTTTCATGTGCATGTTTAGCAGTCTGGAATTTGGCCATGGATTTATTGTTGCATTTGAGGAGTCTGATTTGACTGACAGGGAGCACAGGGGATACCATGTTGTCTCTGATGAACGAACTGGGAAATGGGAAGGTGGAGGTGCATGAGAAGCAAATGCCCACCCCAGCCTGCAAAACCCCCTCTTTGCTTTATGTTTTCATTGAAATAATTTTGATTACTTGGGCTAGACACCTAGTGTAAACGAGTTAAGTGAGAGTATTTGTTCTGTCATTAATGTGGACATTGAAATAACATTTTGCTGTGTTTATATATATGTGTGTGTGCGTGTATATAATGTCATTAAAACAAGCTTGCAGTGCAGGTTGAAAAAAGCTTCAAAATGTGGTAGAGGAAAAACTACTGCTCGATTAGCATTTTCCTTAATTCTTATTTAGTTTATGAAAACCTACTAGCACACCAAATTTTATTTTGTATTAGTTTGTGGGCACAATTCTCAAACACACCTCTCTGTTTCAAGGCAATTTTGCCTGAAGTGGAGAGAACAAGGCCCTTCCCAGGACTGTATAACCCCATCTTTCTGCAAGCTGATGCTCCAGGTGGGATTTTGGAGATGGCCATAGGCAGCTTGCCAGTCTCACTTTGCTGGCATTGAGTGTCTCATGCCCTTTCCTATTATTCCCTGAGTTGGAATAAGGCTTTTTACTTGTGTAACTCAGGCTGTTTTACTAACTGTGTCTGCATAATGATTATTTATCTGTTGGGAAGCCAAGACCTAGGGAAATCTACGCCCACATTATTCGAGCAGGTGAATGGCAGAACCCCTGAATCTGAGCCCTCATTGAGAGCTCTCCCACTACGTGCCTCGAAAAATCCCGACTTCTGGATTGCAGAGTGCACGTCTCCTGCAGGCGTTGCAGGGCCCGAGCTTGGCCCTTGTGTCCTATCATAATAGGAAATAGCTGGTTGTATATCTCAGAGTTCAAAAGGGTAAAAAATACCAGGTTTTGCTTTATAAAAGTTGCTGCTTTACTTAGTAACACGTTTCCCTTTGATTTTCACAGTAGGCAATTCTGTGTGGGAATGTTGGAGAGGAAGCCTTTAACATTTAGAAATGCAGGCTGTTCGTCTGACGGCCTGATTGAGATTAGTATCACAGGAAGCAAACTGAAACAATAGCTTTATAATATCGTTTCCATGTTGTGCACAGAACAGTACATGGTATAATTGGAATGCTAAGTAGAAATATTTAATTATCATCATCTTAAATATTTTTCAAGATGTCTCCTAATTCTGTTGGCATAATACATTCTTGCCATCATCACATTCAAATGTTTGGGATAAATTTAGAACTGATCTTTGTTCATTTCAAGTAAAGGTTTTGATCCCATAAAGTTGCTGCTGAAAATAGACATTCTGATGCTTATCAGTAGTGGAGCTTTTGGATTTGGGATCTTATGTCCTTTAGTTTAATCAGAAAAACTGTTAGCAGTACTTTTCCTGTATTATTTTCTAGTATAGCTAGTAAGTTGGGCTAATGCTTTTCAGGGGGTTAATAGGTGGCAAAAGAGAAATACTGGCTTTTGCTAAAGAATGGCTGTCTTGGTTAACAGCTAACATTGTGATAGTTGCTAAGGCTGCCTTAGATACTCTCTTTTTGTCTGAAGATGAGGAAGATAATCCATTTTAGGAAGCCTGTATGTGCAGTGCCAATAATTTTAAGTGTTTATTTGAACCATGCTGATGCTAAAGGTGTTACAGGAACCAGAACTCTAGTACAGTGAGTTTCTCTGTGCCAGGACTACGGGCTTTTTAATCAGGCTAATCAGGCAAATACAATTTTATTGGCTTGCCTAAATCCCATCCCAAGTGTGTGGTCACCCGAGTGTCTTTTCTGTGCAGAAATTCAGCAAAGGAAACTGGCTGGGAGTTGCTCTTGTGCAGGCCAGCAACAGCAGAAATGGGGAGGGAACAGGGATGCAGACGGGAAGTTGTTTGGGAGAAGGGAGGCCACAAGGAAGCCAGTGTGAAGTTGTTTCAAGGGAGGCAGACAACAGGGCCGGAAAGCCAGCAGGGAGCAGAAGGGAAAAAATAGCTTTTCTCTAGGCTTTTAAGGGAGAGGACAGACTGTAGGGAGAACTGATGTGGGCATTGTTTTTGAATGTCTGGACAAGCTGCATTTAATGTCAGACCATTGTGGCATAAAACAGTGCTTTAAAAATAGCATGTCTACTTGGTTGTTTTTATTAAATTGGAAAAATAGTTTTATGCCAACCATGCTGCTAGGAATGAGAGTGGAGCTGGGTGCTGAGTGCTTCAACTATTTGAAGTGATGTCCCTTTTCAGGGAAAGTGCACCTGAAGGTCCCATGGGGCTCCGAGCCTGGTCTGATGGGGTGCTGTATCCCACCATTCAACACTGATGGCTTCAGGACTTAAAGGAGCTTCCTGGGAGCAGCATCTGAATGATTTGGCTAGATACAAACTCTGCAATCAAAACAACACTAACATAAGTGTTTTCTTTATCCAAGATTGCTTGTGCACTTGGAGATAAGAGCCCTTCAGGAAGCTTCAAGTTTAAGAGTAGCTTTTTCTTGATGTCTCTAAATTGAAAGCTTTTATTGAACACATTGAAAATATCCCCTTGAACAGGATGTACTGCCCTGTCAAGAGAGAAAAAAGGGGAAAAAAATCAGTTACTTTCCTTTGATGAAAAACAAGAAACCAGGAAGAGACAAGTCTGTCTCAAAGCTGTTCTCTCTGATGCAGGATGAAGCTGCTGTTAGATCTTCCCTAACTTTGCTTGAGGCATCAGGCAGTTTTTGCAGCCCTCCTCTGGAGTGGCAGCTATAGCCCGGTATCTGTTATGCACGATATGTAAGCTACTTTCTGGTACCTACAGGAACCAGGATGAGAGACAAAGCCAGGAAAATTCTGTGTAGGTGATGATGTGACCTCCAGTAGAAACACATTTTATTGCTGTCTACCTCTGAACTGACCAAAAAGGCCCCTTTGAGTCAGATCAAAGGTGTTGAGAGGAGTATAGGCTGTTTGCTAGGAGGTTGTTTATACCTGGGCAGTTTTTTCTTGTAAGGAGAGCCTGATTTTTGAACCTTCAGACTCGTTCCAAGAGGTTGGACTGAAGGAAATGAGCAAGCATCTACGGAAAAAGTGTTCTTAAACTTGGGAACAGTGCACATCCTGACAGTGAGAATTAATCAAAGCTTGTTTACAAAAGCTATTTTTAGCATAAAAGGTTATCATAAACACTGCAATAAGCATTTGCCGTTACAGTTCAAAGTTTTTTGTCAATGAATAAATTCTATTTGGTGGTTAGAATATTTGTCAAAATAAATACTTAACAAAATTTAATAGACTGAGACATGAACTGAAAAATACAGTATCAAACTTTGATGCAGTGAGAAATGCTGCCTTGGAGCAATATGAACAGCAGCAATATGAACCCATCAAATGTTGGGACATGGGACATGGTTGCCCTGTTCCTGGTTCTCCTGTAGCTCTGACAGTCATCCCAGGAAGGCCACAGCAGTTTTATGAGGCTTTTTGACATGTTTCAACATCTCCCAATCTCACCTGAGCAGGGATTCTCCTCCTATATAGGGTTCCCAGCATTACATGAACACAGTCTTGTCTGGGCTCCATCAATGTAGCTATAATATGAACAATAATATTACAGCACTCCATTCTGCTGAATGTGCTATTAATTTATAGTTAAACTAGTATATTTGCAGTCCAGTCTCCCTGCTATGCTGTCATGCTGCCTGAACCGAGGTACTGCCCTTAGTAGAGGGGAGGTGGTAGAACTTGTAGGAAAAAAACAGGAAATGCATCCTGATTTCAAAATTTAGTTAGCAGCTATTTTGAAAAGCAATGCTAACAAAAAAAACCCCAAAACAACCAAACAGAAGAAAACCCCACCCTAAAAGTGAGTATAAGTTGAGTCCCATTGTTACCTTTCTTGAAGACCTGCATAAACCTGGCAAGTCTACATGACGTGCTGCTCTCTGGATAAAGTGACCTCCAAACTACTGGAAGCCAAAAGCTGAAGTTCTGCTCTCACCTCTTCATGCTAACGTCCCACTTCCATTTGGTCCCAGCTTTCTCAAATATTTTCCATCTGAAGCTGAATTTTCTTATGGTAATGCTCCAGTTCAGCCCCAAGGTAAATTAATGAAGACAATTTAAAGCAAATTGAAACACAATATGGATTTCAGGGAGGAGCTGGCAGTAGCCATGCCTTTATTTGTTTTGCATCTGCAAAATAGATTCTTTCTAAAGCAAACTAGATTTTTGCTAGTGGCAATGTCTGAATTTCTTCTGATGTATCAGTCTCCTAAAGTGTGTATATCCTCTGTGATTAGTACCTAGTGGTTTTCACAGGAGAGAGGAACATGCTATAATGCTGACACTGCAGCCCTAGGAGGGACTACTATTTATTATTTATATTACTATAATTATACCAAGTTACCTGAGACAGGGCATACCAGGGCCACCACAGTGATGCCCAGCATATTTCTTTGCTGCAGACTAAGGATCCTCAGGTAGCTGATCTCTTCAGAGGATTAGCACAGATGACACCTTCTGGGACTCTTGTGTTTGCAGCCACCACAAAGAACCTGGAAACAAAGACAGGAGCACCTTTGGTGTGTCCCCAGTGCTGGAGCTGCACTGGGTGGGCTTTTGGGGGCTGCTTACGGGGAGCAGGCAAGGAATAGATGTGCAGCAGCAGCAGCGCAGTGGCTGTGGAGGTACCTGTCACCTGCCTTTGTGTGCCTGATAGTGCCCGCAGTTTCCTCGTCTTTGAAACGTGAGCATGCCCTATTAAGTGCTGCAAGAAACCCCTATCTGCCAGCTCCCCTTTCCTGCTGCAGCCGGGGCTGCTGAGGAGAAAGGGGGGACTGCAGTGGGCTTTATTGAGTTACCAGGGAGGCTGGAGTGTGTCTGCAAAACACCTTGGTCGTGCTTTTGGGTTATGTTAGACGGGGTGCACAGCAATACAATCTTCTCTCCCTCCTCCCAGTTCACTTCACAGATGCCTCCAGATGGATGACGATAATTTTAATAAAAACAGTTGAACTCTGCTCCCACAAACCCCTGTAACCACATGCTTTAAAGTTAACTATAAGTGCTGTGCTCAGCTCAGACCTTAAGGGTTTGAACCTGCAGCCCTGATGTGAGTGATCCGTGTCCTCTGTGTGTGTTTGTATAAGTAATATAATTTATATACATGGAAAAGCAAACTTAATCATCTGATAATACAAGTAAAGTGTTTGTCTTTCACTGTTGGAGGCATTTAAGAATACAAATGCTTTGAATAGCCTTCCTGCCTTTGAATGGTCATGTTTTGTTAATGCAAACTTAATGAGCTGGGAAAAAAAATGGAAAGGAGGGTCTGGGGTTAGAGCTGAAAAGTCATTTTTTCTCTGAACCCACACTTGGCTGATTGTCTTGGGCTATAGCCATGATCCCTGCTGAATAAACCATTTGTTTGCTTCCGGAAAAGTAAAAAAAGACCCTTGACATTCTTTACGCAGCAGAAACAAGCTTGGGAGCAGATGGTCACTTACCTCTTTTTTTCTTTTTTTTTTCCCTTTCCTAAATGTCATTTTGGTCAAAGAGCATACTATTCAAATATATTATTGTGTATTTTCTGTATTTTAAATGCTAGTCCTGATGTAATTTCCTGAAGTCATTTGCTTTGTACTGAGGAGGAACTGGCCTCTACATGTGTAGCTAGAATTGCAGTGCAGAGACATGAAGTGATAAATCCCCAGCCTGTGCTGGCCATCCCCAGAGAGCATCCTCTCTTCCCTGTTACCAATCTTGTTGAGAAGCAAAGGGTGATAAAGCAAATGCCCCATGGCTCTGGGGCTGAATCCATTTCTTCCCTTGTTTACATGATGGGTGATGGGCTGCTGAGCAGGAGGGATGTTGAGGAACAGGAGGATGCAGCAGCAGCAGTCAGCATCGTTTTTGTCATCACTCATCTGTTCCAAACAGCGCTCGGTGGGCTCTGCATTGCAAATGCTCATCCCTCTTCGTTCTCTTGCAGTCCATCCTTAGGCACTGGCAGATGCAGCTCCAGGAGCTATATAGATCAAACTTATCCTTTAATCATCACTCATTAGTACTTCAAAGTAAAAACTACATTAGTTTGACTCAGCCTCTTCCCTATTCAAAAAAGTAACAAACCCAAACCATGTAATGTTTTACAAGGCAATACCCTATTCCTGTTTCTAGACTTCTTCCAAAATGAGTATTTCAACAAGAAACATGAAGGAAAATGATCAATGTGCTGTTTCACTGAGGAAAATAACAAAAATTAATGACTTTTCTCAAGTACTAACAGTATGTGTACTACAGAACAGAAACTGTAAGCTGAAATTGCAACATTAAACCAACAAAGAAATGCAACTTCTCCAAGAAACTTGAGTCCCACTGTTCTTGTGAGTAGGGTTAATGCAATTACAGCTGGAGCCTCTGAACAGCAAAATGAGTGGTGGGCCCAATCTGGAGCACTCTTATGCCACCAAGAAGGGACATAGAGAGCAGAATTGCTGCAGCTCTTCTCCCATCTTCCTTGCTGCATCTCCTCTCCCATCATCCTTGCTGCCACGTGCTATGGGGCACCTTTTATCTACATGGGGCGTACCTGTGGCCTTGTATCTTGGAGTTGGTTAGTCCTTATTCTGAGATAAGGTGGGGGGGTTTTCTTTGTTTGCTTGCTTTTTCCTTTCAAATTCAGAGCCCTACCATGAAACACATTTGCAATGACTGATCACAAGTGTGCAGGCTAACCAACAAAGCTATAAAGATAAGCTCACCACAGCATGTCCGAGGTACACAGACTAGATACAATATCTGTAAGCAGTAGTGTAAAAAATAAATCCAGAAGTTTCACGTAAAACATATCAAGAAATCAATGGGCCAGCTCCTGCACAGACATTTTTCGACACTAGTCGTCTGCACATCATTCCCTGACAGCTTCTTACTCAGGGAGCTGAAAGATGCTTAAAAGCACAGAAGGGGAATGGACAGTGGCATCGGGAGGAGCAGTGTCTTCCCCCTCCTTCCCTGCCTGCAGTTTTCCTACATGCTGCCTCCCATGACAGGAGATGGGCCTTGTTGGAACACACTCGACGAGGGCATCGCAGTGCCGTCGTTTGTCACTACACTGCAGCCACAAGGTACCAGGAAAATGTATCACCAAAAAAAATGCTGTAATAAATATTCTAGCACAGCCTTAGATTTCAGCTGAACAGTGGCATGTCTTTCCCAAAAATTAGTAAGATGCACTGGGTTCATGAATCTGCATAGGCAAACATCTGGGACATAAGCAGACTCTGAGGCTCTTCATCCTTGCAGGACAGAAGTGTGGGTGGTTGATGAAGCTTGTCAGAGTTTGGTGGAGAGCAGCATAGGGAGTTCTGAGGACTGCAGATGAAAAAGCAGGTTTTGATGGGATGGATATGTGGTTTTCCGAGGAATACTGAGATTTGTGGGATGAAAAAGAGATTCACCCAGAACAACTTCAAGGGAGCAGTTTTCTACCTTTTCTACTCAACGTAGTGTTAACAGTTGTGTCTGTACTGAGTGGAGAGGTCTACTTAGGCCTGCTTTGTAGGACCTACATTTAAACTTCTTAGAAAGCCTAACCTGATGGTAAAGTCCTGTTAGATGTTTGTTAGGAATGCACGAATTTACGTACCTTCTGTAAGACTTGCCCAATACCTTGTGTTTGTGAGGAGGTACAAATGTTGCATGGGGCCAGGAGAACGTGCACAAAGAAGATGCACTTCCGCGCCTGGGTATGTAGGTGTTACTGACTGAAAACACATCTTGCAGAAACGTGCCAAAGGTGAAGAGAGGGTCTGTTGCATTTGCCAAAATGTGTAGTAAAATGTCTCCTGCCTTTCTGGTGATAAGGGCGTCCCTTTCACATGCTGTTCAGAAAGCTCCACCAGAAGGGATTTGTTGAAAGAAAAATTTAACTGCAGAAAAATATTTTGTCGCCTTGTAACCGGATGTGCCTGCTTTGAAAAAGGCTGGCTAGGGTGCTGAAGGCTTTAAATGCTTTTTTTTCCTCAGTATGTGCTGACAATGAGAATGAACTAGAGGCAGACCAGCAGATGGACAACTTGTACCTGAAAGCTTTGGAGGGATTTATTGCCGTGGTGACACAGGATGGAGACATGATCTTTTTGTCAGAGAATGTCAACAAATATATGGGTCTTACCCAGGTAACTTGTTCCCTTACGCTTTCCTCTCTTTGTAATACAGTTCACAGAAACAGCTCTTATGCCTAATGCAGAAAACCCAGCTGTGTGTCACTGGGAATAAAATGTCCTATTTCTCAGGCAGGTCCCCTGCACAGCAGGCAACACGTGTGGGAGGTTCTCTATCCCTTCCTATCAAAGTTGTAGTGTCTTTGGTGACTGCAAACTTGCCTTCCTAGATATTACCATGGAGAAGAGAAGGCGTTTATTCTACTTGTGCCTTAGAGGAGATAGAGCTGCTCCTTTGGGTCCTCCCTTTTTGCTTTGTGGGTTGGGAGTTTTCTCCAGTGTTGAAAATAACAAGTGGTGTTTACTGTTAACTGCACTGTGCTTATCCAAAGATAAGAGAATTGTTCTGGGGACAAAATGAGGAGTTATGCATAGCATAAACAAAGGGAGACTCACAGGACTTGTGTCTATGAGCATCCTCTCAATGCACTTAGTTCTAGTGACCAGTTTCATTTGACTAGGTGGTATTTAAAAACAAATAAATGCTATCAGTTGCTTTTATTTGGCTAAGTGTAGCTCTTATTTCTACACAGGTGGAACTCACTGGACACAGCATTTTTGACTTCACTCACCCATGTGACCATGAAGAAATTCGAGAGAATCTGAGTCTGAAAAATGGTAATAATGAAAATACAAAGGTCACTGTTTGCTTTTATTATAACCAAATGAAGTAACTGGCTAGCAGTAGAGATTTGTTAGTCATGGTAAAGGGAATTTTCATTCCTACAGTAATCATTAACTGTTATTCAATGCTTTACAGATTTGCTTTGTTTTGCCAAATATTGCTTAAATATGATAGCACTAAGGAACTGCTTGTTTAGTGTTTTCCTTTCATGAAGTTTAGACAGGCACAATGTTTTCAGCTGTAATGCTTTGGAAAGATTTATGTGCTACAAACTAAAACATAGGTTTAAAATGCATCAAGTCCTGTTTAAGTTCTACTTAAAGTTTTAGGTCTGAGCTCTACAAACTGCTCTGCAATAGTCCATGCATCTTTGATGGTCTCTGCAGGTAGATTATCTGAGAATTAGTCTATTATTCCTGTTGAGCCCTTCATGCTTATATGTAGAAGAAATCAAGAAGGAAAATGAGAAAACTCATTTGCCATTTTCCTTATACAGGTCCAGGCTTTGGAAAGAAAAGCAAAGAGATGTCAACTGAGCGCGACTTCTTCATGAGGATGAAATGCACTGTTACCAACAGAGGCAGAACTGTTAACCTCAAGTCTGCCACATGGAAGGTACCATATTTGAGCCATATTAAGTGGTTTTATTTCAAAACACATTTTGACACGTAGAGAAAATATGTTCTAAGTGTGTTTCTAATTATTGCAGGTTTTGCACTGCACTGGACAAGTTAAAGTGTATAACACCTGCCCTCCTCACACTCTGTGTGGGTATAAGGAGCCTCTTCTCACCTGCCTTATAATAATGTGTGAGCCTATTCAGCACCCTTCAAACATCGATATCCCCCTGGACAGCAAGACCTTCCTGAGTCGCCACAGCATGGACATGAAATTCACCTACTGCGATGACAGGTAAGCTCCACTGATTTTTCTTTTCCATAGGTGTTTCCATCTTCTTGAACAAAACAAGTTCTTCCAAATGTCCCTCTGTGCGAACCTGGTAAGCAACTAGAAGAAAGTACAGTCTGTTACCAAAACAGCTATTTAGTGGCTCACTTAATCCACCTCAAATTTCCATTTAGGCAAAATGTTACTCCTGCTGTATTTCCTCCTCCTGCCAAGTAAGGAATTCACTTTTACTGGCAGAAGATGAGGCAACTTGGAGCCACAGGCATTAGCCTCTTGGGGTTTAACAAACTGAAGGGATACGGGATTTCTGTTCTCATGTTTTAGAGAGCATCTCCCGTGGCATGCCATACAAGACTGTTTTATGGTTGGTTTGGCCCAGGATGCTGCTATCAGTTAGCTGGCAAGTACTTCATGCTCTAAATTAACCAAGAATTGCTAAGGCATCCAGAGTACCTGCATCTCTGAAATGTGGTTGCAACCTCTTGCTCAATGAAAAGCAAACAACCTTTACTGGTTATCTATCTGCTCCTTTTAGTGGCGAAATGAAGGGGAGGATCTTGGCAAGAGGCTTGTCCTCTGCTCCCCACACTTCCCTCTTGAGTGGAAGTAATGGAGATCCCCCTAGTCTCCACCTGCCTGACTTCTCCTGGGATCTCCATGGCATTTCACGCCATCTGTCTCTTCTCCCTGTCTACATATTGTGATAACCATCTTCCATGTATGTGAGCAAGGCAGACATCCCTTCCCCTGAAGTGTCTTCCTGTTCCTTCTTCACCCAGAAAGTCCTGTTTTACTGCTGTGGATTTGGTGTTTATTTGGGTGGGTTTTTAAGCTTATGAGGTTCATCCCTGAATTTAAGATGAATTTTTCTGCCTAAAGAAACAGGTCTCCTGAAATTCAGAGATGCTAGCAACCTCTGAGGTCTGGAGGGTTATCAGAAGGATTATATATATGCTTGCAACTTATGCAGAAACTCACAGGACTGACATCTTTGTTATTTTCTTCAACCTTCAAAGGTTTTTTTAAACTTTGCTAAGTAAGATTATTGTTTTAAACAATGTGATGAAGCACCCATACAAATTTGCAGTATTAGCAGCTGTGGATGAAAGCAAGATTGCAAGAGTGAAACTTGTGACTGACCTTCTGACCTCTCTGGGAACTGAGCAGCAAGTGTGCTGTAACTAGAAATGACCTCTGATGTAACCACAATCAGATTTTTTTCTTTGTTGATATTTTCAGGATGAAAATATTGAGATATCAATAGGATTTTGCTGCTGAATGGGGAAGCAACAATATGGTAGTGACTCATTATTAAAGGCAATGTGTCTCTGAATTACTGGGGCCATTCAATGCCAGGCTAGAGGAGAGCAGCAGGGGATTTTGCTTTATGGCAGCATTCACATGTCTCTGTAAGACTTCATGCATAAGCCATTATAAATGAGAATTAGAGGGACTGATGCTATCTCATTAAAGATACACATGCTTATTTTAAAAATAATGACATATTATGCCCTGTCTTAAATAGTGGGTGTTTGATTTACAGGGAAAATGTTTCACATGGCAGTGAAATATAACAACTTCCTCTGAAGGATTTAACTTGTAGGGATTTTAGAGATTTTTTTCTTTAAAGCCAGACAACAAAGCAGCACATCTTTTACTAGATAGTTTTGATTGGATGCTTCATTCCTGTTTTATTCAGATTTTGATAAAGCTGTAAAAAAGCAGCCAGGCCAGAGGAAGAACAGACCTCAGAAAACTTCCAGGTTCTTCGCAGCAGATCCACCTGACCCCTGCTTCCCTCCTAGAGGGATGTTGATTTCTCTCCAACAGGCGACACATCACTAGACACATAAAAACGCAAAACACTCAGCTGTTCTTATCAAATTCAGTGCTGCTAGACAAATTGCATTGAAGGAGCAGCTTATGCCAAGAATGTAAATCCTGGCTGGGGAGCGGAGGGAAGGCAGCATGTGCCAGTCAGATGCCTAAACCCTTTTCTACACACTCTGTCCTTTCTGCAGCAATGCAGCAGGGCTGGCACAGCTCATTGCTCCATAAGAGTCTGTGTCTTTCCAGTTCAGGACTGATTTCATTGAGGGCAGTGTGCCTCCTCTACCTGGCTTCTGCAGTGGTCCTGGTTTTCTCCTTGCAGTTCATCTGATGTGGACAGGTCTGCTTCCAGGGAGCATTAGTTTTTGTTTTCAAAGCACTCAGTTAAAGAAACTCTAGGATTTCTGGGGATAATCTCCTTAGGAAAGCTCACAGTCTCTGTCTGTCACAAAGTAACATGCAAAATATAGGCTGGCTACCTTAGAGCACTTTGCAGCAAAACCTGGTTGGCTGACATGAGTGCCTTGATTCTTTTGGCTTTTCCTTAGGAGGGTACGGGGTAGATGCAATATCAAGCAAGCAAGACTGGCCACCCCTCATTTAAAATGTGTGAGACACCGGCCCATGTAATTTGCCTTCCAGAAATAAATTATGTATGTGGGCCTATGACTTGGCAGTGGTTAGGTGAGATATGTCTGTATTCTTAAAACAGTTTTTGCAAGGTGATGAGCCTGTAGAGAAAGGTTTGTGAGATATGAATAATAAATATGGGTAGTTCTGTTAAATGCCTGCTTCAGCCATTCCTGGAGAGTGATTTAAAAATGTTCCCTTGCTCCACTTATCTTGGCTAAGTGGTTTACAGGAAGGATTATTTTAGCTGTAATACAGAAATGCTGATCAGTGGTACAATTTAATAATCCAAGTGAGAGTTTAGGTCAGCTGCACAATGCTTTTGTGTCAGGGAGGATTGCCAGTGAGGGTGTTTTAGTCAGAAAAAAAGGCATGTCTTTGTACGAAGGAAATTTTGTTACCTTGGTGGCATAGCTAATTCTTAGCCTATCTTCCTGTGCAGGGCCACGGGGCAATGAGTAGGTAGAAATAGTGGCAGTATGTTTCTGTGGTGGAAAAATCCACAAAATGAAAGCAAAAACTGTACTTGAATTGGATGGAAAACCCCAAAACTGCGTCAGGTGTCCCAGCACACGCGGTTTATGCCTTACGCACAACAAAGGAACACCGTACGCTGTGGGTTGGAGGGCACCAGGGTTTTAAAAGCTGTGAGGACAACGTGGCTTTACCTTCCATCCCTGTGGCCTCTGGGTGCTGGGCAGAGGAGAGGGAAGCACTCTCCCTTTGGCTGTAATTGCTGTGGGTAGCATGTGTGAGGGGAGTAAAGGATAGAGAAGGAAACAAATCTGTGGGGCGAGATGTGCAGGTGGCAACTCAAGAGGCTGTGTCACCAACCAGTCCCTGGCACAGGCACACTGAGAAGCATATGTCTCCATTGCTTTGAAGGGATGGCTTGCTGTGTCCCTGATTACGAGAAACCTGATAAGTTACACCCTTTTCTGCTTTTTCTTGATTGGAACATTTTAATGGAAGAGTTGAAGAAGACAAAAGCAATGATGGAGGGTGTATGGTGATTCAGAATAGGGTGGTGCAGGAAGATGCAGTGCCATAGTGTTGGTCCCAGTTAGATTTCTGATATGAGTATTCACGTGGGATCCAGGCTGTGCCCAGCTGAGAGAAAACTGAGTTATCATGTGCTTCCAGTTATGTCCCAGTAAAATAGAAATATGCAGGCACAGGACTTTGGATGAGGATTTAAGTCAGTCTGCCATTTGACCTGTACTTGGGAATATTTTTAAGTTGGGTGAGAATGCAAATAAGCATGGACCTCCTGTCCTTTCATTCCTTCTCAGGGGAAAATGCAGTATGGAGGCAACAGTGAAGTGGTGATATCTGAAGCCAAAAATCCACATTTAACAAAACTGACTTTTGATATATGTCATATTTAAGAATAAAACATGACTGACTTCTTTTGTTAATAACAAAACCTTGATTTAGATAGACCAAATGAGTAGGAGTGACAGAGTCCTGGTGAAGGTTTTCTTGTATCCATGTGGGTTTTTTGCTAGCAGGGCAGCTTACCAGCTTTACCTTACCAGGCCAGCCATGCCTCTCAAGAGTGGCCAGGGGTCCCAGGATTTGGGGATTTTTCATTGGCCTGGGTTAGAGTAGAAGCAGCCATGAATATTTTTGAGTGGAAATGTGGTCAGTTGGCAAGACTGCCCCACCGCCTTGCTGCCTGCTCTGGAGGGCTGACAGAGTGCTTTACCCCAGGCATAGTGTCTGTGTTAGGCTTTATTATTTGTTCTCTTTTTTTTTTAAACTCATTCTGCTTTAAGTATAACTTTGTCTTGTTTGCTCCCCTCAAGACCAATTTAACTTCAATAACGTGGTAACAGTTTGAATACAGAAAGACTTTGTTAAGAGATCCACACCCTCACACACACAGTCCACACATGGCCCGACAAATATACACCCAGCTATTTTTTATGAGCAGTAAACATTACAGCAATCTTTCACAAAGAGCCTGACTTCTCAGTCCTGATGGTTCTTGAGATACTATTTTAACTCAAGAAATGGTATACAATAAAAAGCTTTGTGCTCCTATAAAGGGACAGAAAAGCGCAAATTTAAGGAAAACCAAAAGACTTGAACTAGCTCATCTTGTAGGAGATGCAGCCTTGAAGCAGTGACTTTTGTTTGCTTTGCCATGTCTCGAAGAGATAAAATAGGGCAAAATTGTATAAATCTAGAAATAGGATTCAGATCACTTGTTTCTTAATTGTGTACCCTAAGCACAAACCTTTGCCTTTACTGCATGTCCCAAAAATTAAATATTAAGATACTTATATATATTGTACATTAAGGAAAACTGAAGTGGTGCTCAAAAAGCCTTTAAGTGGTGGTAGTTGGGACAGATCTGCTACTGCAGATGGCTACTGCCCACCTCTTTTCTGAGCTTGCTGAGATTTTGACCTCAGTACCTCATGATGACAAGTTTAGCTCAGAAAACTGAAGTGCCAGTCTGGCAAAATTAAGATTCCCCCAAAGGTATTTGTGTTCTCAGGAATGAGTTGTTAACAGGAAAATAAACAGCCTTGCATCCCACCTGTCCTCTTCAACAAAAAATTATTATTATCTTACTAATTAGCATTCTACACATGCAAAGGAAGCACAAAGCCTACCGTGGCAGGAATGCCATCCAAAACCACCACAGAGTTTGTTTTCTAATTTTGTAATTCCACAGCTTGCACAAAGAGCCATTTTCTGCCTGGTGTCTAAGCAAAAGTTGAAGTCCTGTGTCCTGGACTCAGTTTTGTAAATGACCCTTTGGTGCCATGGGACACAGACAATTCCCTGACTTTCTCAGCTATGTACTCTTCCTTCTCTTAGCTCCATGGGATGCCTTTTCCTTTGCACTTAGTCCTCTGTGTGTTCACTTAGCATTTCATGTTGCTAAGAGGCTTCTGTGGAGAGCGTGGGGAGTTTGGAGGGTGCAGTTCACTGGCAAACCTCAAAGTGATGCTCCTGTGAGGTCAGTGCCAGGACCTGTGCCGAAGCACTGGCTGCCTCCTGGCCCCGGGGCTGGTCAGGCACTTGGCTGTGCCCAGTCTTCCATTGGTATCTTGAGAGAGTCACAGGGTGGGTGTGATGGAGATGGGAATAGTTGCCCTCTTCAACCCTGGTGCGTAACGTGGCATGAAATTGGCTGATCTGATTTCCAGCCCTGCACAGTCAGCAGCCTACAAGATTTTTTTTTAGCTTTTCAGGGTCAGCAGGACCAGGGGAGGAATAAAGGAGGATGTGAACTGCCAATTCATGCACCCAAAACTAATATAGGTAACAATTATTGGAGAGAGAGAATTTGTTATAAAATAGTGGTATTTTAAAATGTATGTGGGAAACACTGTCAGCTAGTTTTAGGGGTTTTTTGGGAGTGGGAGAAAAGAACATTCCATAATTTTTTTTGAAGAGTCATTTCAATCCCAGGAGTCTTTAAAGAGAAGTATAATAAATCTACATAGTGTTAATAGGTTAGCAGATCAGTCAACAAGGGCATAGGGGCTGTTTAGCCATTTATTGTTATTTTTTAAAGTAACTACTTTAAAACAATTAGTATTTCATTGTTACCAGGCATGGATTTAGAGCTTAGCCAGTGTTGTGGGGTTTGTGGGTAATACTCTGGTATCTTATTTTTGTCTTTTTCTGTAATATATGGTTGGTTGTAGTAAAAAGATACCACCAACCCACCACTTGCTAACTTTCATCCAAGATTACATTAGATCTATTTAAATTTGACGTTGTCACAGCAGGATTGCATCACAAGTCATTACATGCCATGGAATGACAAGAAGAGTAATTTTATAGTGAGGGTGCTCATTATGAACTGCAAGGAGCAGTTTGAGAAGGGGAATTACTGGATTGGAATACACAATTTTGCATAGAGATGACAATTCCTCTAAGAGTTAAGAGTCCCTCAGCCTGCTGTGTATTTTTTTGTTTGCTATCTCAGTTCCACTGTTGACATCCATGAAGGCTGTAATTTGGTTTTGGATCTGCACTGGTGCTGCTGGGTACATGATGATGCTTCTTTTTTTCCCCCATTATTGTTATTTCCTTTTCCTACTTCCTGCTCAACCCCCACTTGTCTCTGGGCTCCCAGTGACTGGATTAAGAGTAAATCCTCAACTTCCTGAATTTTAAAATCCTTCCCCTTGCGATGAGCTCCAAACTAACTGGAATGGCCTTATAATTCTGTGCCATTATATAACCAGATACTTTTAAAAACAGATGTTTTTAAAGACCATGTATTTACACTGGTCCTGGCAAAACCCTCTGGTCACTTACACCAGTGTGTCCCAGCTGGCTGTGTAAAGAAAGGCAAGCAACAACTGTGTTTTGTGAGACTTACTTTATTAGGGCTCCTTCAGTATTTGTTGTTTTCTCCTGATGGTTCAGCTTTGATGAGCAACTCATTATGAGAACTACTTTCCAATAAGAAAGGAAAAACAATTGTGGTTTCAGAAAAAAGCTACAGATTTGAGTGGGATGCAATTTAAAAGCTCAGAAGCTTGTCAGTGAAGAGAGTAAAAAAACCAACTCTTTGAAACCGGGATTCGAACATTACCCCTCTGTTGGTCAGCGTGAATAGAACTGTAAACATAAACAAAAGAGTAAGTTTTTGAGGGGAACCCAATACAAGCTACAGCTTTTACTCAGCTAAAGAGTTATAAACCCAGGTTTGTTCCCTGGAAATCAGAGACAGAGAATAGTTTTCAGAGTAACAAAACCAAGGTGTCCTGGGGCTATGAGCTATACAGTTCTGTGGAGGCGAGGGAAAAGCTGACTCAATACTTTGGCGTTCAAGCCATACACAAAATAGTCCCATCTTATGTGTCTTCCTTGCTGGAGGAGAATCCAGGAAAGGAATGCCATGCTCTTGCTCTGTTTGTTTTACAGTATTTACATGTCTGTCTTGTAAAGACTTGCTTGTGTCTGGAGGGCTGGGCCAAAGCTGTCCTTCCAGGGAGTACACAAACGTGAGGATGTCTCCCTTAAAAGTAGCAAAAAAAAAGTAGTCACGAATCAAAAGTGGTGACAGTGGATAAAGCCTTCGGAGACAATTAGTGATGCGATATAAAACCCGGGCACAGCCATTGATGGCAGTGATGTGCTGCAAGGTGTGACCATTCCTTGCAAACCTCCCAGCTTTTAAAGGTTTATGACAGCTTCACAATCAGTTTGTGTCCTTTCTGCTGCTGGTTTCTGTGTTACAGGTTGTTATGAGAGTTTACAAGCTAGGAAAAAAGACACCCAAGAGTGTCACTGTCTTGTAAAACGGAAGATAATCTTTGCTTTTGAATTAATTTTTAATGTACTTTTTAAACTTACCGTGTTTCCTCTAAAGTTGCATGCGATGGTATTTCAAATTGAAATAGAATGGGTTTTTTCCGCCCCCTCATTAGAGAAAATCATCTGCACAGTTTGATGACCTATTTTCATAGATTCAGGGACTTGTGAGAAATCCTGCCTTGCCTGAGTACTCAGAAAGACTCTGAAAAAAGTCTACTTTTTGAGATCATAGCTTTCTTTGTGTAAAATCCTACTTAGTTTGTGGATTAGTCACCCAAGTAACCTAATCCATATGCTAAAGTTCTCATATAATTGAGGAAAGATTAAGTAGATGAGCTGATTTTTTTTAACTGCCCTTAATTTCTCACCTTGCATTTTTATTTTATTAAATGCAATACCCAAACTAGTGATTCAAGCCTTTTGTGTACATTTTTTAAATGTGCACATACTTTCAAACTGGGTGGTGCCAACCATTACCTCCCTCACATGTATTTGATTTTCGAATGGTGGTCATTGGGAGTTTCTGGATGTAGTGAGCAGCTTGAGAGTTTTGTCAGTAGCAAAAGTTGATACCTTCTATTAGAGATAGCATGCAATATGCCTAGGAAAATTTGCATCACACACAATGATATCCCTAGGAATTTTTATTCCAGTAGTAGTACAAGGCAGTTTATTCTGAACATGGAGATATTTCAGAATGTGTTCAGAAGTTCTCTGCCGCTCCTCATGGGTTTGGAAGCTTCAAATTTCTCATACTGCTTTTTTAGTTCTGTTAGTCTAAGGACCAGAGGTGATAGCTGCCCTGCACATGTAAGCATAAGGCTACAGTGACCTGAATTTTAAATGCTTCCTTTTTTTCTTAACCAAGAATAACAGAGCTGATTGGATACCATCCAGAGGAGCTGCTGGGTCGTTCGGCATATGAGTTCTACCATGCCTTGGACTCGGAGAGTATGACCAAGAGTCATCAGAACCGTAAGTCATGTTCTTATTTTCCTTCATAGTTTGCATGTAAAGCATAATTTGTGAGTACCTCAATAAGCTGAAAGTACAAGTGCACTTTGTGTGCAGATACTCTCTGAGAACAGTATTTACACCCGGTTACTGTGCTTGTCTAGCTGAAATCTGCTGCTGATCTTTCCAGAGAGTCTGGGTTTTGTCATAATTAAAACTAAACTTGGATGTTAGAGAAGAGAATCACTGTCTCTCTAAGGCGTAATTCAAGGTTCAGCTGAAAATCTGAAAAGCTGAGTTAGGCAGTACTAGCCTGGTGAGAAGGGCAAGAGAATTGGGATTTGTTACTGGTGGCCAAGAGAATTGGGATTGTTCAGCCTGGAAAAGAGAAGGCATTGGGGTGACCTAATTGTGGTCTTCCAGCACCTGAAGGGAGCCTACAGGAAAAACAGAGAGGGACTTTTTACAAGAGCATGTAGTGGCAGAACAAGGGGGAATGGCTTCAAACTGATAAAGGGTGGATTTAGATAAGATGTTAGGAATAAAGTCTTTAGTATCAGAGTGGTGAGACACTGGAACAGGTTGCCCAGAGAAGCTGTGGATGCCCCTTCCCTGGGAGTGTTCAAGGCCAGGTTGGACAAAGCTCTGAGCAAGCTGGTCTAGTGGAAGGGTCCCTGCCCATGGCAGAGGGCTGGAATGGGATAATCTCTAAGGATCCTTCCANCAGAGGGCTGGGATAATCTCTAAGGATCCTTCCAACCCAAGCCATTCTATGATTACCAATGCTCAGCAGGAAGTGCAGCTATAAAGGGAAATAGGAAGAGCTTATTGCAGTGTGGTTTTTAATGTCTCTCTCTGCTACCAAATAACATCTTCCCCATCCAAAGCAGATGTGCAAGGAGACGTTCTTAAACGCATACTCATTATACAAATAATATCTACTGCCAAGAACAGCTTCTTCTTGTTATTGTTATGACTATGGGAACTGCCAGTTTTAGCTGTTCTTAATGTAAAGTACCTGAATTATTCTGGGAGCAGAGATCAGATCCAGGGTCTACTCCCTCTCTTCAGCAGGTCACACAGTTACAATTCCCCTCTCTCTCACATCAGGCGCCTTAAAATTATTGGATTTATATCTTCAGTCTCTGTCCTTAAGAGCTGCTGCTTTGGCTGGAGACAACATGGTGCACTAATGTACAAATGACATTTCCCACCCTTGGCTGTTACAGCCCTTCCAAACCAGTCTAATGGAGAGTTCTGAGCCACACATCACTAAAGCCTCTGCTGCTGCTCTTTTTATAGAAACAAAGCACAGCTGCTAGACTGGAACCTACAAGATCAAAAAAAACCCCCCACACACACCTTGTAGTTGCTGTGATGAAGGTCTCTGTCCTCAGGAAAAGGTCCATGACTTAGGTCATGTCCCTAGGGAATTGCCCACCAAATAGACTTACAGAAAGTATTTCTGTACTTCCCAGAGAAAAGTAGCAGCAAAGAATAGCTGTCTGACCATAAAGTGTTAGCTCCAATGGCAAAGATTCAGAACAGTTCTAAGTTGAAATGTTTCTTGAAAAATTGTTTGGCAGTGATGAAAGTTGTGTGTTGTAAAACAGTGTTGATACGTATCATCCTGTTTCCTAAGCTGCTTAAAAGAAAAAAATAGATCAACCCATACTTGCTGAGAGTTATCTGAGAATGTAATTTTTAAAATTGTTTTCTAGATAATATTTTAGTGTTTTTAACAGCAAAAACGAATCAGCGATGTTCATAGATAGGACGTTCACATGCTATGCTGGGCTATTGAGAGTCATCCTGTGAAATCAGGGGGTGTGCTGCTCTGGTGCTTTTGACTCATTGAGTTGCATTTCTAACAATGGGACACCACCAGAGAGAGGGTATAAAATGAGGGCTGGCAATCCCTTTGGTAACAGCAAAGAGAGGGTGAGCGAGCCCTTGTTGGTTATCCCTGTCTAGTTAATGAAATGGGAGCACCGAGTTGGGATTTGTCCATGTAAAGATTTCTGGGGAGTTTCTAGTACTGCCATGACCAGGCATTAATTGATGTTGCTCCTCACTCTGGCAACTTAATTAACCTCATGTAATGCAGAGTGTGTGTCTAGATGCCATTTGTGCCCACCGAAAAGGGCTGTGTCCTACAAACTTGCTGTAGGTTGTGAGAACAGATCGAGAGGCAGAACTAAGACAAGAGTAAGTCTTAGAGGGGTGGTGTTAGACCAGCAGAAGTGCTCAAGGCACTATGCACTGCACAAGTTATAAAGGTTTAGGATCAAACTGTTCCATAGTGTTCATGATAGCACAGGATCAGCATGGATTATACTTTTAATGTTGGGAGCACAGGACTAAAGTCTGTGCTGTGATAAATGCAGTTGCCCACAACAGAACCACCAGTTTGAATCACCAGCAGATTAGATTCCTTTAGTTTTAATAAGATAGTTCCCATGTCTTCTGGAATCATCAGGCTTCTTACCAACTCAGAGAACAACCACAAAGATGAAGTGACAGCAAGCTGTGACTTGAGAAAACACATATAAGCCCTCCAAGTAGGAAATGCCTGGGTTTCATTATGCGTGCCACTGAGATGCTGTGTAATGCACAGGGTAACCAAGCCAGGTATAGAGCTTTTACAGACCTTACTTGTTCTCTCAAGCATATAGCTATACACAACTTACTCGTTTTCCCTGGCTGTGTCCTTTTATATGTGGAAATAACCACTTCAAAATTCATGTTCAGCACACTTTCATTTATTAAGCAATAATTTTTATTAGAAATATGCTATGTAGAGAGTATATGTTAATGCAGTAATGCAGTCATCAAATCTGACAGTGCCAACCAGTTAGTGTTGTAAAGATGCATAGGAAATAGAGGAAGGAGACTGAAGTTTGAAAAGAAAAACCTCAAAGGAGTCTCTTGCACAGAAGCAGAACTCCTTCCCTTTCCTTCCTTCTAATTTAGTGATAAATCATTATCACTGCTTATTGTAGCTTTACTGTACTGCAGGATTGTTATTTTTTCTTGAGATGAAATAACCTTAAGCAAGCCACAGTAGTGTTTGTGTTCATGGCTGCAAGTACAGTTGCACAGATAGTATAAAAGTCTTAACTAGTCACTATCAAATGGGAGATAGGCATGCACTTGGCAGTGTTTAGCATACCCCATTTTTCATGTTACACAAGCAAGATGCAAATATTGGTCTTGTTACATAAATCTACACAACAGGTTGACTGTAGAACTGCATTTTCCAATTCAGCAATTAATAACCTATAATAGTTTCCACTAAGAGCTGGTTTTGTTGCCATTAAGGCCAATGGGAATTTCGCTGCTGACTTCAGCATGGAGCTGAGTGTCACTACCTGGGACCTGCCACTTGGTAGTACATAGCAGAAGTTCAACAAGTCTTCCAAGTGAATCTTGGGTTTGTGTTCTATTAAATTCATCCCTGCCTTCCCCCTCTCTCCACACAAAGATAAGGAATATAGTTGGAACCTATTTTGTTGAGATGTAACTAGTTCTGTAAAGATACAGGTAATGTATACTGTATAAAAAGAAAAAAAAAAAGAATCAAGTGAGAAGTTCACTCGGAAGGCAGAACCTTAAATACTGCATTGATAACAAAGTCAGCAGTTAAAAGTGTATTAGTAATTTATGAGATTACCCCATGGAGGGATTCTGCTGTACTTTATTATATCAGAACATGACATGCTTTGAATAATAATAATAAAAAAGATTAAAGCAGTAAAAAGCTTCTTTGTAATGAAACAGGCGCCTACACTGTGACTCTTATTGATGAGCTGATGATTAGGAAGCAGTGTAATTATGTTTCACAAGCAGAGCAGAACAGTCCAGTCACTAAAACACTTTGAAATGAAAGCCTTTTGATTTTGTTCCACCAGAAGTATTTAATAAATAAAAGTAATGTTCTGCTTTGTCTAAATAAATTGAATGAAGGATGATTAAATACTCCTAGGAAGAAAACAAACAAACTTAAGAAATAGAAGGATAAACACAGCAACAATTATCTGCAAAACAGTTGCTGCATTTCACAGGCCTGGATTTGTACATTTGTATGGTGTCGATGTAGGAGAGAGACTGACAGTAAGTAGCTTCTGTTAATGGCCACATTCACAAGGAATTTTTCTGTAAAAAGACTGTGGAATCAATTTTCCAGGCCTACTGAGTCAAATTGCGTTATATGTAGGGCATTAGTTCGATGGCATACTTTTTTGGGGTGTAAAAGTTGTTTAAAAGGAAAGGTTGCCTATGTGGTCAAAGGTTTAGTTCAGCCAGTTCCCACTTCTGCTGTTACTCAGTGTGACTAGGGCTGCTTACAAAGTACAAGCTCTAATTTTATTGCCATTGATCAACAATATTTTTGTTTAACTGACAATTTTGAATGACAACAGACAGGACATCATAAAACTTTACATCTCAGATGTCCAAACCTCCACACTGAAAACTCATTTTCTGCAAATATTGCAAAATATTGGGGATTTCAGCCCTCAAACATCTAGATGAAGTTCTAAACCCAAGTTGTACTAGTGTCAGTTTATTGCTTGAGAAACACAGGACAGTTCAAAAAGCAGAGTTAAATAAACATTGTTTGATTTGGTCACATGGGTCTTGGTTCCTTCTAGCCTGCTAATTCCAAGCTATCACAGAGGAACAATACATACAGTTCAATACAGTTCAACCAGAGGGAGAAATACAGTAGGGTTTTCTGCCTAGATGAACCAGTCCCATTTACTGTTCTTAATTTTGATACTTTTTTAAGAGTGATATTACTACTTCTGCCTCTTAAGACCAATGCTGTGCTAGTCATGCCATTTTACTTGTGGTGTTGATATCTCCAGCTCCTAATTCTAGGGGATAAAAAGCCAAACCATAAGATTTTAATTGTTTAAAAATTTTTAGTGAATATAGCTTTTAAATCATCTGACTCTTGTATTTATCAATCATGTAAATAAGGAAACTATAAATAGTTTCATTAATAAATTCACTTCTCTACAGATCAATTAGCAGCCCAAACTGAAACACTTCTACAACAGTAGAACTCAAGAAATATGCAGACAGCAGGCATTATTTGAGAGCAGTTGGGCTATTATATTAAATTTTTAAAATTCCACGTTTTGATCTAAAGATCCAGACCATCTCAAGAACGCAAGTGCCAGAACTCAAATTTTAAAGTCTTGAGTAGAAGCCTCAAATGAACAGCCCCTTTTATACTTAAAATGGCTGAATGTCCTCAAAGTTAAGCATCCTTGGTAACAAATGTCCTAGTGCAGTTCTGCGTAATGAAAACTCAGAAGTGGGTATATTTAAAGCAAGTGTTCCATGTTGTGTGTTCCTGTCCTGCTGCATTATTTATATCTCTGCCCCCTTTTCTCAGTGTGTACAAAAGGTCAAGTAGTGACGGGCCAGTACCGTATGCTTGCCAAGCATGGTGGATACGTATGGCTGGAGACCCAAGGAACGGTGATTTACAACACCCGAAACCTGCAGCCGCAGTGCATCATCTGCGTCAACTACGTGCTGAGGTGGGTTTGGGGGACACAAAGCCCCACGTGTGCTTTCACGTGCTGGGAGAAACCCAAGATACAGAGGCACTTTTCAAGGGTCTGTTTATTCAGTGTTGTTGTTCTGAAATCAGTTTAGTCATGTTTGGTCAGTCTTGTTTACTGATGTTAGACATCGCTGAAAAATGTGGCGTGCCTGTTCCCATACGCGCTGCTGAAATACACCACAGCCTCTCTCCTCTGCAGCGCCGCTGCTGTGCTGATACAACCGAGCATAAAGTCTGCACTGAAGATTTTTTGGCGTAACACAACTGCGAATGCATTTTGTTTTTCTAACACTGTGACCAAGAGATAAAATTAAGTAGTAATTGTATCGTATGTTGCTAGGAGAAGCTGTTTACCACCTCAAAAATCAGGACTAATCAGGAGTTTTGCCTTCATTTGGCAAAACTCAAGGTTTTTTTGGTCCTAGTTGGGGCCAAAATAGGAAATACTTATTTGAGTGATAGTCTGGGTCATTATAGCCTCAACTACATCCCTTTAAAAAGCAGAGCAACAAAGCCCCGAGTATTCCCACAGAAGTCCTGACCACACTCTCTGCGTCATCCGAGATGGTGGTGCTCAGCAACGCTGGAACCCTGCCTCGCCTGTCGAGAGCCTGGCATGCAACTGAGAGGCCAAAATGCTCCTATAGCCTCAGCCTTAGAGAGTTTGTGCTGCCTACTTTACCCACATCTTTCATTTTTACAGTACAAAATGCCTAAAACCTCTTTTCTTGATAGTGAAATTGAGAAGAATGATGTTGTGTTCTCCATGGACCAAACAGAATCACTCTTCAAGCCTCACCTGCTGACAATGAGCACTGCCTATGACAGCAGCATCCCTGGGACAGAGAAGAGTGACTTCTTGTTTACTAAGCTAAAGGAAGAACCAGAGGAACTTGCTCAGCTGGCACCAACACCTGGTGATGCCATTATTTCCCTGGATTTTGGTTAGTATTTGTATAAATTATTTTTGTGCAACAAAGAACCACGTGTGAGCCTACATTTAGAAACTTAATAGACATGGTCTGTTTGCTGTGTGTACAAATTGGGAGTAATGGCTAAAAGAGCCCACGTGCTCACACCAGTGGAAAATTTCTGTGAATGAGAGCAGAATCAGGCTTTCTTGCTGACTAAACAACATGCATTAAGCCTATGCCAACTCATTGTCATGGCAACTAGGAGCAGTGTTTACTTTTAATGAATAGCTGCAGTTATATCATAACACTGCACCAGCTAAAAGCATTCACTAATATTGTTAAAACTGCATCCAGGAACGCAGAAGTTTGAGGAAGCCCCTGCCTTCACCAATGCTGTTTTGACACCAAACAAAGCATGGCCAGTGGAAGTGAAAAGCCACCCTGCTCAAGGTGACACACTGACGATACCATCCTTTACAATGCCTCAGATTGCACCTGGCAGCAGTACTCCAAGTGCAAGCAGCAACAGTAGCTGTTCCACGGTAAGAAGAGCTTTAAGAAAAATAAAAAGCATGTTATGTTTTGTATGCAAGTCCCATCAATATGTGTAGACAACATTTTTGTGTTAGCAGTCCTGTCTTACTGCTTATCACCAAGGCCCAGTGTATTCATATCCTTCCTGTACTGCATAATACCTTAAGGATCAATAGCAAAACCTTCAAATGGGAACCATATCCTGGATTTACATTGCAGTCCTCGTTGTCTTCCAGCTGTCCCTCAGTAATTACTGTAACCTATAAAACAACTAGTAGAAGAACATGCTACCACCTTTCATGGAGTTAGCCTTAAATACAAAGCCAATGCAAAATTGTGTGGCTGCTGGGAGCCTTGCCCAGACCCGTCGTCTTTCTGTTTGTTAACTAGAAGCTGTGGTTTTTAGGAAGCTTACCAGACTCAGGCTTTTGAGAGCAGCTCCTTGGAGTTCCCCACTGAAAGAATGAACCTGCTTTCAGGGCACTCCCCAAGAGCTGGAGCCACTCTTAGGTGGCCCTTACGCGAGGACATCCAATCTTAAGAAAAGCATGGAGGTATTGATAAGCATCTCCTTCCTTGACAAAAGTATTTAATAGTGTACATTTCTTGTTCCTGGTTGGACTTGCCAAAAAACACTTAAACTGACAACTAGGTTCCTGTATTGAGTGCTTATGTTTTGTACTGACAATCTTGTGTCAGAGAAAAGTTTATGATAGAAGTGGACAATTTTGGGTTCTGAGGGCACTGAATATACAGCCTGGCCATTCACTTTTCATAGGAAAGATCTGTTACTGAATAACAGCGTGCTGTAAATGACATGATGCTAAGCCACTACTGTGGTTGTCTTCCTGCTTATAATAAATTGTTATTCCCATGCAGCCCAGCAGCCCAGGAGATTATTACAGTTCTGTGGATGAAGACCTGAAGATTGAGGTGATTGAAAAGCTTTTTGCCATGGACACAGAATCAAAAAGTCAGTGCACCTCCCAGGTAAGGAACTATCTCTTTCAAAAGCCACAAACATCAGCCCCCTGCCAGTAGACAGTACAGATGCATGTTGTGTGTGCAGGTATTGTGACACAGCATGCAAACTGCGTTTGCACATATACACCAGATCTTTGATGCACAAGATTAACAAAACAATGCAATTCCAAAAGGTGGCATGTCAATCCCTGTTCCTAACTCTCCAAAGCATGAGGTTTAGCGTGACCATGGTGGCCCTGCTAAGAAGAAGGGAGCACGAGAGAGCTTTCAGAATTTGGAGGCTTCTGTAGATAGGATAAGAAATATAAGCAGCAGCAATTTTTTTTTTTTTAAATCCAGCATAATGACTAATGAGTAAGCATCCTTTCTAAACAAAATATAAACAAAATAATTCTTGCAAAACAGCCAAATGAGAGAGGAATGCCCCTCATAGCACATATCTCCTTTAACTACGAAACAAAAACTCCTTTTGGATATATTCCTCGTGTTTAACCTCTTAGAGCTTTAAAGAGAGACTTGACAATTACTTGCACATAAAGTGGCATACAGTCTCCATTTCCTGCATTCTAATCATGGTGTAAGTGTAGAAATTTCCTTTATAAGTAAATAAATCCACTATTATAACATTACATCAAGTGAGCTAGTGCTTAAAAGGTCTGGTCCTGATTCAGCTTATGTAACTTTAGATACTTAATTGAAATGCCTTTGTTAAGAGCTTATACTTCTTTATAGTCAAGAGAAAGGAACAGGCACTGCTAATTGGTAGTGCAGACCTTACACTCATCTCCATCTGTTAGTCCTACAGAATGTTTGGGGTGCTGGGGCCCAAATGAGGTGCTTCAATTTGCCAGCATGGCAAATAGGTAGGCTGTAGTCCATGTTCTGAAGAAATTTCCTCTAAGTTTGGACATAGAAACAGAAATGAAAGTAAGAGAAAGAGTTGACAGATAGGAGGAAAGTGTGGATCAGGATCAAACTCACTGCAAGACTGGACATGTGCAAACTTCAGTATTGTCAGATTCAGCATCTGCTTGCTCAAGTGTGTCTCATCACATCAGCAGCTTTGGTGGGAAAAATGAGTTAGAAAAGTGCTACATGGGTGTTATGAGCTGACTGGAGGGCCAACAGTGATTATCCTCTGTTCAGCTCCGGTCAAATGGTAAGAGAAAAGAATGTGGGTATGACTAGTCCTCCAAGGGAAAAAAGAATACAGATTTAAGTGTGATAGCATCCTTCCAGCTAACTTTTTTCAACTTTTGCATTGTTAGACACCTTTTTTTTCATGTATCTGGATTATGAGAAAGCTGTGTTTTCTATTTTAACATGAAAAAGCCTGAGGTTGAACTACAGGCCACATGTTGTAGGGTCTTGGCAGACAAGTTATACAAAGCCTAGTGAAACACAACGTCTGCTTCAGATCACAGTGATGTTGCAGGCTGAACATAAGCGCTTTATACTACCAAATACTACTCCTCTGGGAGGTTTTTCCTTCAGTTTGTCTTAATTTTGTTAATGATTATATGATGAACATGTATGCTAGCATAGAAATATGACGTCTTTCAACAAGTATGGGCCAGTTCCATGCAGGTAAATTTGGCATACAGGGATTTTTCAGCTTTGCCTCTATTAGTATTTTATATCACACTACTTGCCACAACTATTATTAATTTAAGAGTTTCTTTATGAACTTACTTCATCTTTGCACAGACTGACTTCAATGAACTGGACCTTGAAACCTTGGCTCCTTACATTCCTATGGATGGAGAAGATTTCCAGCTCAGCCCAATCTGCCAAGAAGAACGTCCTCTCTCTGAAAGCGCACAAAATACCCAGCAGAGTCTAAGTAGCATGAGTACCATCTTCCAACCCCTCGCTCCTACTTCACAGAATCAGTTCCTCCCAGAGAAATACTGCCCACAGCTATCCAATGAAAAAATTAACTCTGGTCATGGGTCCCTGTCATCGGTGTTCTTCAACAATATGAGTAGGTCATCCCTGCCACCATACCATGACCAAGCCAGCACTCCCCTGTCTTCGATGGGAGGAAGACCAAACACCCAGTGGCCACCTGATCCCCCATTAGAATATGTTCCTGCTAAATGGAGATTCATGGATAAATACTCAGGATCCCTATCAAGTTCCCCCTCAGGGCCACCAATAACTTCTCAGAGGGTGCCCATATATAAAAAAAGGTAAGTGTTTCTATGGTATAACTATGTATATTTATCCAGAAAATATTTATCCAGAAATGAGAAGGGTCGTAATCTTGAAAATTAATTTTTCTCAAATCAGCTGGAAACATTTGTTGTGATAGCCATCAGACTGCACTCTGGGGAAATTAATGTGGTACTCTCCCAGTGGCAGTGAGTCTGGCAGAAGCGGGCTAATCTATCATTAGATTGCAGACATGATCCTAACATGCCTGTAAGGATACACAAATGAATTTCCTGCTGGTCCGGTTAAAATTACACCAGTAATTTTGCAAAGTGTGCTTGACCTTATGCGATTTAAGAACGGTACCAAAAACGACTTACTGCTCCAGCAGTGGGCAGGGACCCACATGTACTTTCTTACCTTGCACAGATCTTCTGCACAACAGAAAATGGGGAAGAGGAGGGATGAAAGTATATTATTGTTGACATATGTAAATACTACAGCTAAGATTTAAAATTACAGGCTCTTCTTCTATAACCCTTTTGTTTGCTTTCTTACATGTGAACAGTATGCAATGAGATGTACATCAGAGGCTACAGTCCTACACGTTGCCTCTCATAGCTAGAAGTTTCTCTGTTGGGTCTTCAGTGTTGGTCATGCTGAAATGTTCAGGAAGTACATAAAGTAGCAGTGGTCATTTTAAAACCTGAAGCAATGCAGTTTGCTTTTTGGGATTTCTTGTTGGCTGAAATACCAGTGTCTGAATATGCGTTTGAAAAGAGAGGGTTTGTCCCCAGTCAGCAACCTGTGTGTTCATACTTACTATGTAAAGCAAAGGGACAGGCACGGCTCTCAAATCCTATTCTCAAGAATTGCATTACTTTCTTTTCTACAGCATTTTTATGTCTGCCTGGAGATCTCTAGAGGGTGTTTATGCTAAACTTTCATCAGTCTTTGATCATAAATGTCAAAAGTTTTTAAAGATGGTGGGATGACTCATAAAAGGAAATAAAAACATTTGATGTTTGAGATCTGTCCACTGGCAAGACTGGCAAGTCTCAAAGACACCTTAAATGTCTTCAAATGAAATAAGAATTTGTATAGATGAACAAGAAGATGTAGATTTGCCTCCCTGTGCACTCACAGAGATCTCCTCTCCACAGGCCCCTGGATGCTTTTGGACAACAAGGCATAGATGTAAACCCAGCAAGACTTGCTCTATCTAACAGTTTGAAACTGAAGCGACAACTGGATTATGAAGAACAAGCCTTGCAACAGCTGAGTGGGGTAACCATAAGAAATGCATCCCCTTCACAACTTTGGACTCACCACGGTCATCGGTGTAATTGTTTGGTTTGCTTTCCTTCTCATTCTAGGGAGATCCATCTGTCATTAATCCATCTCACTTAATGTGGAAGAGAATGAAATTTCTGAAAGGGGAAAACTGTTCCTTGGTTACAGAAAAGAAGTCTCTCAGCACAAGTGTTCTAACTGGTAAGACAAAAGAAGGTGGTTTTGCAATGTTACGTATTGAAACACAATTTTAAGACAGGTTGAATAGGAAAAAAAGCTCTTTCAAAAGGAAATGTAAATAAGCTCTGTAAATATTACACTAAGCTAAAATTAAAGCTCAAGTTGTATTGCTAAGAGCTGAACAATTTAAGGTACATTTGATAAATACCAAGTAGTTGGTTTCATGTATGTTCACACACTTTCTTTGGAGGTAACAGAAATCAGCTAACGGAGCTGTGTTTACCTCCTGCTGATCCAAGATGTGAATATCTCAGAGCCAGAACAGATAGTGTCTCTCTACATCATTGTGTTTCCTTACACAAGCGTATCTTGTGTGCAATACTACTGCTAGAGCTGGGGCTAGGGCTGTTTTAAGACTTCCTTTATGCTAAGATGCAGATTTGCCTGTGCTGTGACACTATCACACCGAGGTTCACTTTGCTTTGGATTAGCATTAACTACTATAATTATTATACTGACTTCATTTAACTTTTTTTTCCCTACTATTTAAATACCAGATGAATTTGTCTGTAACTCGAGAGCTCTGAGCCAACCAATGAATCAACTGCAGCAACAGCAGCAGCATCAACCCACCTGTGGCAGTCCGGGTGAGAATTTGAAAGCAGGAGCATTTCCCCCTCTGTTTTACAGTTCCCATTGTCAGGACTACAGTGTCCAGCCAGCTCGTAAAGCATCAGGTAAGATCTGTCGAATACAGAAATGGGAAAATGTTGGTACTTTGTTCCAATAGTGATTCCATGAAAAAAAAAACACATCAAAAATTATGGAGGACAATTATAAAGTAAAACCCAAATATATACTGCTTCATAGCACAAAAAATTGGTTCTGTGGTTTAGTGTGAAACCTCAATGTTTGCATTTGTGATATATGAAGAAAAATATCTTTACCCTTCATTTCATTTAAACTTAATGCTTTTTTGCTGTGGAGGTCCTGTCATCCTCCATCCATACTCTTGTTTTGTGCTGGAATTGATTATTACATTGTACTAAACAACTTTGCTGCAGCATTGATATGGAAGGTTTGTAAGTTAGAGTCTTAACATGTCTTCTAATAGGTGAAATAAGTAGTTAAAGGGGGCATGTATATGTTCCTTTTAATACATAAGGAGAGTGAGTGTCAGTTTAGAAACCGTGTCCTTCACTACAGCTTTCCTCATCTCCACCAATTTTTCCCAGAACCTAAATCTGGCGGTGGAGGTGGAAAACTGCACTTGTTTGTGTGAGACCCTTGCAGCAGTTTAAGGTGGGGCAGAGCATAGGTTTGCTCTGACACCTGGACCTGCTGGTGGTTTGAGGCATATTGACATAAACACAATGAAATTGTAACTGGCAACACCAGAAGAGGTGGGAGGAAGCAAGTGCCCTCTGTGTGTCAGCACCACGGCTCACTCGACGGCTCTGTTCCAGGTGTGACCAGTCGCCTGCTGGGGCCCTCCTTTGAACCCTACTTGTTGCCCGAGCTGACGAGGTATGACTGTGAGGTGAACGTCCCGGTTCTGGGCAGCTCGACGCTCCTGCAGGGCAGTGAACTGCTCCGAGCGCTGGACCAGGCGACCTGAGCGATCCCCAGTGGGCCGGGGCCCACACTGTTCAAAACAGCTTCAGTTTTTAAATATATTTTTGCAAGTAGACAATTTCTAATACCAATACACTTTTGCAGGATTTTACTTAGATATTGAACCTGTCCACATTACCAAATAGTGGCCTTTTGAAGTTACTCACTTTATTATTCATATTAAAGAAATACATCTACTGTATTTTCTCTATTGCAATTAAAGTGGTGTTTAGAGAGTTTGATTACCCTCCCCTTATCTCATTACCTGTAATTTATATTCTGAATTTTTTTTTTCAAATTTCATGCTAATAAAAAACTGTGGTATAAATGCCTCATCATGTGATACTTTGGCTGCAGTACTGCAAAGATTTATTTTTATTGCCAAAGATGAATGAAACAAATTTGATCTCCAACCACAGTTTTTTGTTCATCTGCCAAATTAAAATCCTTTGAATTTTTCTATTTTCCAGCATTTATCTTATTGTAACTTTAATAACTTTTGGAAAAGCATACTAAGAAAAAATCCCAGCCTTCTGCCTCCCACCCTTTCCCTTCATTTTTATACACTTTGTTGAAAGAAATGTGAATGGTGAAATGCAATGTTTGTGGGTATCTGTGAAAGTTGCACATTGTAAGCTTTTTTCCTCAGAAGCAAGCCACCTTCTCAGCTGCCTTAACCTGGCTTAGCTCTACAGCCAAGGGAGTCTTACAGATTTGCCCCAGTGGAGGATTTAGATCTGTGTTTTCATTTGTGTTGAGGTTTCTGGTTTTGTTCTTGGTTGTTGCCTTTATTTTTTACACAAAACAAATTTTTTTTTAATTATTATTTCTCTCTGGGTCAGTTGTTAATCATCTCTTGGTACTTTTGCTATATCTATGACACAACAACTTTAAGAGCTGTTTCTGCTAGAAACTCGTAGCATTTGTTATGATGTTGCTGATATTTCAGGAATCGGAGCAGTGGCCAGTACTAACACCTCTGATTAATGTTACCCTTTTTCATTTTATATTCTAGCTAGCAATACTGAATCAATAAAACAAAGTAGTATTTCCCAGTGTATTAGGCTAACTCCGTTATAATTAGACAAAAACAATTAGGGATTGCATAGTGAGATGAATAGCCAGCAGGGAGGTCTCTCATTTTTACTTGCCTTACATTAATCAGTCGCCAAAAAGTCATTAAAGGCAGCCAGACATTTTCAGAGCTCCTTTCCAACTATCATTAATTGTCATGCACATATTTGAAAAATAGGGCTTTGAATGCTTTCAAAGGCAAAGGGTTTTGAAAGTTTAAATTACAGCATATGTAAACAGGAAAAATATTACCGTAAAAGGCAGTTGAGCAGTTCTGACTTTAGAATACATACAGAGTTGGATATATTTTGGGATATATCATCTTGTTTCCTCCACTGGTATAAATCACTGTAGCTTCACTGAAGAAAATGAAACAGTGGCAAAGTACTAAAGGTAAAAATCTGGCCCAGAAACTTAGAACAAAAGTGGTTTTTCTGAGACTTCTGAGTCTGCTGAAGCCTGGTGTATAAAATTGCTTTATATCATGCACTGACACTTGCTTAAGAGAGAGCCTTGGGTTCATAGAGCTCGTTGTGTTAAGTGAGTCTTAACTACACACATACTTAGAAAAGCTGAAGACCTTTTGTTATTGGTACATGATGTAAAAAAAAAACAAACTCCCTGTTGTAGGCTATCTTTCAAGAGTTTATTACCAAAAACAACCTACTCCTAAAGTGAAGTTGTTACTGTGTGGAAAAAATATCAACATCTGATGAAAATTGGCCATCCAGATTTGACAAATTTGCAGTGGCACAGACTTAAGGCTTCAAGGATTAAAGACACTTGAATACTGCTCTTCTGTTTCTTATTTGTGTAGTTTCAGCATTAAAAATGTTATACCCTAACAGTTTACTAAAACACTCTGAAAAAATATTCCATGTCTTAATATTAATCATACTTTTTATCATAATTATTTCATAATCTATATTGCTGAATTCTTATTGACAATATTATAACTGTATGGGAACTTTAACTTGATAAGGAAATGTATTTTGACACTGATACCTTATTAAAGTATACTGATCCTAAATTCTTTGTGACTCATTTGCTATAAATTTGTTATTTGTTGTATCATTGTAAAACAAAAGTATTTATTAAATTATTTATAGAAAATAAAGGTTTGCATTGATCTTTGAAGAATGAAAGAACAATCAAATGTTACCCCTATTTGAGAACTGGGAAGAAGCCTGCCAAATGTCCGTACTCTCAACTGCTGTGTAGAGTTTACCTGTCTTTCCTTGAATGAAGAATTAATTCCCTGCAGGCCCTTCTGAAACTTGTCCTATAGGTCAGACTGCTGCTTCCATTGCAAAACACTGTTGCTGTCTGAGGACCTGAGGGTGTCTTTTGTGATGCCACCCCTACAAAAAAAAGAGGGAAAATTAAATCTACCAACTGACAGTTTAGAGGCTGAATTGCCACAGTTCCCAACTGGAGTTTTGGTGGAGTAACCGAAGCCATCCTATTCTAGCAGTCCTGACAAGTCCAGGAATAATGGGCTTTCCCCATCCAAGCCTCTGCTTCGCCCTTACAGTCGTTCCAGTGCTGCTGTTAGACAGGTCAATCCCTTTCCCTATAGAAAATGCCAGTTTTGCCTGCGTAGGTACACTGATCACGTGGTAGGAGGACTGACACATTAAGAAATTAATTTCCAAATGTGCACTGAAACTTCAGGGCTGTGTGGAAGCTGTTAGTGCTTGACCCTTCTGATAACTGCCTTTGAAACACGCAGCGCCCACACCGCACCAGCGAGCTTCTCAAACAGCAGCAAATCTTGTGAAGAATCTGCAAAAGTGGGTCATCATCGCCTCCTTTCCTAGACTGGACACTCAGCAGGAGTAGAAAGCAAATGCTTGCTTCTAAATCTGTTGCAATTAACATTACCTATGCGAACCTCTCCCTTTTAAAGTATCCCCTTGGTCTTGGGGACACCTGGACAAAGATTAACGCAGGATATCAGATCCCAATCCAACTGAGTATTGGAAAAATAAAAACCTAAAACAATCTCTCAAACAGAGATTAACCTGTTCAGATCTTCTATCTTTTAAATATTGTAATAGCTAACTGTTAATATAAATTAGTGCTGTCAGGCAGTATATTTTGGGATGTCCAAACATAGCTGATTTCTCACACTCTCATTCTTAAGAGGTTCCAACATTCACCATTCCCACGTTTCAAGTAGCTGAAGGAACATGCCAGTAGTGCCTTGAGCTGCCCTTTTTTTTTTCCCTCTCCCCGCTACAACTAAACATTTCTCATGTTAGTGAGCTTTAGTGGTTTTTCCTTACATGTGTGAACATCCTGGACAGCTAAACTCTGACATTACAATTTACATACCCCAAACCCTGTCCAGAAACACAATGCAATCTATGCATTAATAGCTGAGCTTTGTTCTGCTTAACAGGGATTTATTACGGCTTTTTAATTTTTTTTTCTTCCCAGTAGGCCAGCAGAAGTACTTAAAATTCAGAGTACATCATCTTTCACTGCCCTAAAAGCACCATTTCTTGGCATCAGATCTTGTATCTCTAACAGCATAGCACTGATCCCAACGATGTTGTTCAGCACTCATTACATTCTGCTGAAAAATTGACCTGTTTTGCCAGGCTCTCATGACTTGGGCTGGTCTCAGTCGCTGGCTGATTATCAAGCCTATCATCTTTTTAAAATGATCAAGCAAACATTTTTCCTATAACATAGATTTCACTTAGGTAAGAGTCATGATGTTCATCAAACACATGCTTATAACAAAATAAAATAGGAAATTCTCAACATGTGATTACTAATAAAAATACAAAAAAGACCAGAAAACTTGGATAACAAAGCCTAACTGTCTTTTCAACTGAGACCCGCCTAAGCCATACTGAGATCTGCCAACACCACGTGATTCACCACATCCTTGGAGCAGCAGGCAGAGCACAGGAAAACCAGCACACAGCTGCTCCAGTTCTAGGTGGTGAAGGTTTCATCTGTAGCTTCTACCTGAGGAGCTTTATAAAGTTGTTCACAGACATGCCACATCTGTATGTGTGTGTATATATGTGTGTGTGTGTGTATATATATATATACTTCTTTTGTTGTTGAAGAGCTACAGTGGGGAGCTGGAAATATTCCTCTACATCTAAACAAACAGCTGGTTTTTTCTTCCCCCTCTAACTCCTAATTATAGGCTTCCCAAGGGAGGAAGAAATAATTTTTAAGAAAAAAGCAAGGCCTCAACAATATTTTCTTATGACAACGAAGTCTGTCGCACATGCCTGCCCCGGTCCCTTAGCACAAACCAACACACAGCACAAAAGCTGCGTTTTGTTTTCCTGGGGCTGTCTCTGAGCCCACCCTCGTGCCCGCAGGGGAAGGAGGCGTGGATTCCTGCTGCCCCAGGCTCAGCTCACTGATGCTTTCCTTAGTTAACTGATACAACAAAAGCACCACAGGAAGGCTCCAGTAACTGGGACATACCCCAGTTTTGGGTGTTTGCATTAAAAATGCATTCATATAAACAAAAATTTTTTACAATGAGAGGAACCGTAGCTACTCAGTCTTTTTCGTTGTTGCTGTTTGTCTGAAAGCCAGCCTGAAGTTTTGGCAGCTTGTGATGCGCCGCAGGTCTCACATGGAACATTTTCCTTTAAGAAGTCCGAAATTCCTGTAATCAAGGAGTTACTTAATTCTCTTTAGTCATGCCTCCCAGTCAGTAGTGTGGTTAAGATGCCTCCTTAAGGAACGGCAGCACGTACACGAGCTTGGCTTGCAAAGACTACCTGCAAGCCAACCAGCACCAGCCTTTGACAGAGGACAGAGGCAGGCAGCTGGAGGCAGCAGCAGCTCCAGTCACACCTTGTGCACTATCTGATGTGGAAATTCCTGCATCTTAACTGCACTTGGGTTGCATCGCAAAAAACCCAACTCCTTGTAGCTTCATTTAAAAAAAAGAACAACATCTCCCAAACTCCTCACTTGAAAAGTCTATGTTTAGGTCCTGAAATTGCAGACAAAGCTGGCAAATTAGATCCTCAAAGGCACCAGCACCAGAAACCAGAGTGACTTTGCCCCACCAGGAATACTTTTAATATTTGGGGTCTGGCTGTTGATCTTTGAAGGACTGGCACTGGCTCTAGGGGCTGAAGCTCTGTCTCCCCACAGCACTGGCAAAGACAAGAAGAAAACTACCTCAAGCATTGCCTCCTTCTGGCATATTGGTGTCACCGTCCGGTGTGTAGTTCCAGAAGGACTAAAGGTCCTAGATAAAGCAGAGCAACACAAGACTAGCATCTTGATGGCTTGTTCATCCATCAAACATCGAATGGTCTCTAGTCTCTCAATAGCTGAACGTGTTTCCTAGCTGCAGCTATGAGCAGCTTTATTGCTTAGACTTGATTCCTGTCCTTTCCTCTAACCCCAATGGCATTTCTTCCCCTCCCCTCCATCCTTACACAGGCCTATGGCTTCATCATTCAGATTTGTGCCTCCTGCTGCCTTCCCCGTCCCCAGCTCAGCTTTCCCTCCTGACAAGTCTGCTCCAATCTGCCCCATCTCTACGGGCCCATCACTGCAGGCAGCAGTTTTCTGCATGGATTTGGGGACATGAGGTATAGGTTCTTTCTCATCATGTCGTTGCCTTGGCTGCCTGTTTGATACAGCCAGACAGACTCCCAGCCCTTTTTGCCCAAACCCTCAGCTTCTCTGGTTCTTGAGTTGAGCGCATGTTGAAAATGTCCAAATCCCATTCCCATTCTAGCCACTGGGCAAAACAGACCACAATCCCTTCCCTGACATGAAAGCAGATTTAATGCTCCAACTCACAAGAAGTTAGTGCATCCCCTTGAGAGCTGCAATACCATCCCCAAGTCATTTCAGACGTTTTCCTCAGCTATTAGATGCCTGTTTCCATTTGTTATTCAAGCAAGCAATGGTAGGGTATGAATGAAAAAGGTTCTGCTGGCTCACAGAAAATGCAGTGTCTCTTTTATCAGCCCCTTGACACAGTGCTTCAAGAAAAATCCCAACAAATTTCAGGTGTGCATATAATTTATCCTGCAGTTCTGGAAATGAGTGCATAGTTGAGCAATTTCCCCAGATGGCTGAACTCTGGTCTGTAAAGCCAGAACAATTTCCCAGCCGTAAGGGGAGCGGGATGGGTTTGCTCTTTTAGTCCTATCTACCTTATAAAGCTAACACTAGTGGGAATAGAACCCATATTTGTGGTTCCCCAAACCTTATTCCTGTACAAATACTTGCTTGTTCATGAGAAAATTTAGGCCTGAGACAGACAGAGGCACATGCACTTGTTAGAGTGCTACCAGGTGTTGCTACATGCTTGACAGATACCAACAATCTCAATTAGGGTGTGATTTCCAGGTCCAGCTTATCCATCAGTATTTTCAGCCCTGGGCAATCCTTATACACTCACTCCAGAGTTTGGCTGCCCAGAATCTGGAGAACCCTGGGGTGCCCCAGAGGAGAGCGGTTCATGGGGATCTCTCTCTGTCTAGTTATAACCCGTAAGTCAAACGAATTAAAGGTTAAGACTCACACAGGCAAACTAAAACCCACTCGTATGTCCACTGGAGAGAGTGACAGGAAGTGATTACGATGCCAATTCAGCAGAGTTTTCCAGAACAAAGCTCTTTCTAAAGACATTGGCAGGAATGCATTCTCCCAGTTACAACTATTTATGCAACTGAATTTTATTTTATATTTTCTAGTGGGGAAAAAAACCCAAACCAAACAAACCCAGCCCCTTGGAAGTCTTGCTCTCTTTCTCCAGATATTGGTAAACATCAGATTTGAGATAGAAGGGGAAAGCACAAGTACAAAAAAACCCCACAACTGTCAAAAACCCAGACCGAAGCACACACTCCCTGGCATTATTTTGTAGCAGATACTGTGTGAACTTCTAAGTGGCAAATCACAAAAGTTGCCTCACATCAAGAGCCTTATGATCAATCCAAATACATATTATCTTAGTTCAGCCCCTCCTCCACACAGCAGCACCACGGCACTATTACCCTGGATCAAATGAAGCATAAAATGGGTGTCGTCACCATCCATTTTTAGATACGTCGCATGACATCCACTGGCTTTTTTCCTGGAAGAGCAGGCAATACTAATTGTGTCTATCACTTTACTGCTAACACAGATAGCGCTGTCCTTAACTGCAGCCCCCAGAACACACTGGAGTTCACAGAAATCAAACCAATGGAAGTTTACTGGGAAAATAGGCTGCTCTTCTTTATTTAATTTCAGCTGCGAACGTAACGATGAGTTTTCCTGTGCCTTGCTCAACTACTAGAGATACTATTTTTTAACATATTTACACCTTCTAACAGAGGTTGTTGTTCACAACTTCAGTTTCGATCTTTAGTCAGTTTTTGGAGTGCACAGTGTAAAGGTGATACAAACACAATAATTTTTGGTCAACTTCCCTCTTCCGTCTCAAAACCTCTCTTCTGCAGAAGAGATTGTTTAATGACAGGCAACACCTTGAACAACTACATGCTGGGTTTGCCTTTACCTAGCACCTCTTTTTGCCTTCCCCAGATCCACAGCAAACAGCCACCTAAGCACTCTGGAAAGTGGACATAAACCTAGCTTTTGTAACCATCCGTTGTATCTTAATATACCAAACACTTTAACTTGTGCTTTCATTTTTAGAGGGAATTCTCCAACCTGCCCCCATACACATTCTTCCTCCTCTCATGCAAAACTAAGAAACCATCTTAAAGTCACTAAAATACTTGTCTGGGTAACCAGTAGAGGAAATAGGAACCCATAAAATATCTGGAACTTATTGGAAAGGCAGGGAACAGTCAAGTTAACAGTACTCTCATTCTTCTTTCTGCAACACAGTCCCTGCTGGGCCGGGTTTGTTTGCACTGAGGTTTGTATTAGAAACACGCGCACTTAGCTAAATTACACAAATTCCACAAACCTATGTTGAAAACAATAAACAGAGTGAAAAGTGCCTGTGCCCAGTGCTCAAGAGCCACAACAGGTGCCTCTGGATGGCAGACTGCCATGATGGCCATGCTCAAAACACTTGTCCCAAAAACTGCTCAAGAAAGTGATCCTTCCTCCTCGCCACCTCCCTTTTCCCCACATAGTCCCTCCTTCCAATGGAAACATATCACAGAGAATTTTGATACTTATAGGCAAAATCATGCCCTGACTCACGCATAGGAAATGAATCCCACATGTCTACAAAACCTACGGTACAAAGTGGTTGATAAATCATTCACAGGACCCTGAAAAGTGGGTCTTCTGCAGACTATAGCAGGAGCTCGTGCTCTCCCTGGGCACTCCTGACCCTAAGCCTAACCCCTAAGTATAACTCTAACCCCTAACCCTAGCTTTAAACCCTAACTCTCTCAGTGTCTCCCAGTAGCCCAAAATTTGGTACCAGCTTCTCCCAGTATGATCCCAGTTTCTCCCAGTAGCCCAAAGTGTCGTCCCAGTTGCTTCCAGTATGATCCCAGTTGCTCACAGTTGCTCCCAGAGTGTCCCCAGTAGCTCCCAGTAACTCCTGGTCAGATTCCATTCACACCTGCTATAATTCCAGTCGCTCCCAGTATGATCCCAGTGTGATCCTAGCCACTCCCAGTATGGTTCCAGTCACTTCCAGTATGATCCCAGCCACCTCCAGTATGATCCTAGTCCCTTCCCACCATTCTAAATATGATCCCAGTTGCTTTCAGTCACTCCCAGTATGATTCCATTGCCTCCAGCATGGTTCCAGTTGCTCCCAGAGTCAACCCAGCCACTCCCAGTGTGATGCCATTTCCTCCCAGCACGATCTCGGTTGATCCCAGTCACCCCCAATATGATCACCCAATATGGTTCCAGTCAGGCCCAGTGTGATCCCAGTGACTCCCAGTCTCACCCACAGTTGCTTCCAGAATGCTCCTCGTTGCTCCCAGACACTCCCAGTCACTCTTTGGTGTGGTTCCAGTTTCTCCCAGTATATTCCAGTTTCCCCCAACATGGTCCAAATTGCCCCCAGCATGCTCCTAGTCACTCCTAGTATGATCCCAGTCACCCTCAGTGTGGTTCCAGTCGCTCCCAGTTCCCCGCAGTGTGATCCCAGTTGCACCCAGTTGCCCCTACTATATCCCAGTCACTGCCAGTACGATCTCGGTGGCCCCCAGTGTAGACACAGTCACTTCCAGTTGTTCCCAGTGTTGTCCCCTCCTGTATGGTTACAGACACTCCCAGTACATCCCAGTTGCCCTCAGCACGCCCGTTCCCAGCTCGCTGCAGGACAGGCAGTGGCTGTGCCCAGCAGGCACCGCTGCTCCTCGAGGAGCGCAGTGGCTGCGCAAGCTGCACCTTTCGTGTGCTGTCCCCAGCACGGGTGCCCTCTACAAACCCCAACTGCTCAGGTTTAACGTGGGTAACTCGCCATTCTCTTATGTTTGGGGGGTAAATAAGCCTGGGAAGGCATTACTTCCATGTTCATGGAAATGCTCTGTGGCTGTGCATTACAGAGCAACACCGTGCACGGCAAAGATGCTTAGCAGAAAATTGCCCCAGGAAGCTTTCCAAACTCCATACATTCCACTTTCACCCTAAACCCACAAGCTGTACCCCAAAGGGCAACAGCTTAGCACACCCCCTATACCCATGCCCTACCCTGTTCTTCCCAGTGAGCCAAACCACAATGGCAGCAACTTGCTAGGGCTGAAAGCAGCACTCCAGGGTCTCCCAAGCACACTCATGCTTGGCCCCTCATTCACAATGACCAGATACCTCTCCAACTGGCAGGAACCCCCCAGCCATACCCTTCCTCTCCTCACTACCCAAACACCAATTTCTGCTCCTGAGTGAACATCTCCAGCTCACTTTTCCACAATGTCCAACAGCATTCAGAAATCCTTTTCCAGATGCTCTTACTGGAAATGCAGACCTCACAATTACAAAAGGAGTTCTGGGATCTTAACTGTATCACCGTGACTAATCTTTGAAAGCAGTATTTCAAAATACTGCTTCGAAATACACCGAAACATACATTCAAATGACTTGCTCTTTTTTTTTTTTAGGAGAGCTACAGAAGAAAAGGGATGTGGACACACAGCCACACTCAGCACACACCCTGCAGTTGGACAGACCTAGTTTTGACAGTACGAGGTGTACGAAGAAAGAAATCAGTTCATACCCAAAGATATACAGGCTTGGGGGACTAAGGTCTATTATGAAAACTGAGCATTCAAAGTCGAATTTAAGAATAATAGTAGTAGCTGTACAACTAACATTAGAAACAGGAGGCTGCTGCACCTGCACCGCACAGTGCCAGTAACAGAACTAAGGCTGAAACAGTAAACTCACCCTCATTCAGGACCTCCCATCAAGATCCAACCAAACAGGTATTTTTGCAATAACCAAGGAAACAAGACAGAGTGTATTTGAAAGCAGAAGTCAGCAGGATACAAAGAGGCCTTTCTGAAAATAATGCCAAGTATTCTTTCAGATTTTTAAATGGAAATAACTATTAGCCCATCATCCATTTCTACTCAATTATAACATGTTCCTGCCCAACATAGTTTTCTAGTGGTAATTTATTAAATTTTCAGCTTTTTCTGCTCTATTAAAAAAAAGCAGTAACACAACAACAACCAAAAAATCACCTGACTGACTTGTTTGGATTTTTCAACTTCTTGGTGTCTCCTCTTAAGAGCTACAGAAATGTAATTTACAGGCTCTAAAAAAATGAGCTCCTTTGAAAACTTAACTTTTTAAACAGCTCAGAGAAGATGACTGTCATCCTTTCATTTCCAAGCAGCAGTTTTTGTAGATTTTAGTACAATCAATTCATGTCTATGTCATGTTTCATTTTCATGCTTCATTTTACAAGACCACTAATCAGACTAATGAGGTTGAATGTGAAGAAATCCCTTTGTTTCAAGATGAACAGCCTCTGAAACCACAGTTATAATGGTCTTTCTTTGCTTATTCATTTCCTGTTTGCAAGTAAGAGCAAAAAAAAAAAAGGCATTACAGAATTTTTCTGCTAAACCCTTAAGGCAGAAAGCCATCTTAGTACAATGTCCCCTGCAATTTACAGAAGCTCAGGCTGTATGTTCCTGTAAGGGAGTCACAGTGCCTTCCGCTTTGTGAACATGCTTAAACGAAAGCAAAATCTTATTAACTGCTTTGGTAGGGTCACAAATACGCTCTATATGTTCCAAAGTGGTGGCTTAAGACGCTCCAGTGAGCAAATGCCTGTCTGCAGGCAGCAGGGAATTCGTGCTGGACTGAGCACACTCCTGCATGGAGTCATGGATTTCCAGCATGCCTGGGTACAACATGTCTAGGACCTGCCTGGGGACTGGAAGCTTCCTGGTTCCTTGGCCCATCCAAATCATGAACTAGGCATACACAGATAATCCAAGGCACAAGACAGAAGCTAGAGGCGGAGATGGAAATTCCCACTTGGGGATTCATTACAGAGCTGTCCCAGGCTGCAATACAAACCCACCAGTGCTCCTTGGAGCTTTTTGCCACACGTCAGTAGGAACACAGAGAGATGCACCAAGAGACTTACAAAAGAATACACTCAATCATGGGACAGTGCCACAAAAGGCAACACTGTCTATCCCCCAACAATCCTGATAAATTTGAAATCACAATCTCAAAACAATCCTGATTTGAATTTGCTCATTCTGAGGTTGTTGTGGGTTTTTTTGTTTTAACATCACATAAAAAACCTCCATCTCACCATTGCTTTGGAAAGCACAGTAGCAGTCCCAGCATATAACAGTAAACAGAGAAAGGCTTGTTTCTGACCCTCTGAATGCCTAAGGAGCTGCCCAGGCCACCTGTTGATCAAGTGACCAGTACATTGCAGAGTTGGGAAGTCACAAATCATTCCACCAGGGTTACTATGAGTGGCACTACACCTGCCCAGTATGAATATATAGCGTTCAACTGCGGTTGAGAATTTTCTGAAAGATGCCGGATATACCTGTAAATGCTGGATATGCCATGGAAAGGGCATGGAGGGAGGGAGCAAGTTTATCTTTTTAGCCTGTAGCATGATGACAGCAAAAGCAGCACAGCACCATGGTTTACATCTGAGGTTGGTCCCATTCTAAGCACAGTACCTACAGACAAAATCCAGGCAACCCATTTTCTCCTAAAGCTGTAAGCCAAACACAGAATACATCCCAGGCTACGACAGAAGCTTTAAGTCCTTCCTTCACACATCACCTAGAACATTCTGAGCTGAGAATCAGTGGAGCTTTAGGGAATTAGTGGTACTAATTGCTAACCCTCCTGCCCCCAGCCAGTTCATAGAAAAGGGATGAAGATGTCAGATGACAGATTTATCATTGCACAGAAGGGGCCAGCACTACCTCCATATGGTCTCTGCCTGGTTAACCTCCAGCACGTTCCTTGGGGAAAGGAGGAACACCACTGGTGAGAAGACAGAAAAAGGCTTTTCACGTCCTGTCCTTTCCCACTCCTGGAACAAGAATGTCCATCACGTAGCGGCATCCTCCATATCAGGTGGAGCCTGGCTGTGGAAACGAATGTGGAAGGAGTGGGGCACAGTCCACAGCGCGTTACAGTAGCAGTCTCATGGCTGCCGCCACCACAGCATGTGTGCGTGACTATTAGCCAGAGCCTACACCCACCCCGAGTAACCAGACGTTTGAAAGTGTTAGGAGACAAACCTGAGCCACTCATCAGCAGCACCTTGGCAGGTAAATAACTGAGAGCTGATGGATCTGAAAAATTCTGTGCAGGAAAACGGTTTTAGCTTGCAACTATCTCAAATGATCCTCTGATGTGTAATTAGGAATACTTAAAGAGCAAACAAAAAACCCCCGAACCCTTTCATGGGTACTTCATAGGTATGTGTTAGTTATTTCAAACAGGAGCTCAATTCTAGGGTGGCAGGCTCCCTTTGCACAGGAGCTGAAGAAAAGCAAACTAATCTGTTAAAGAAATAGAGCAAAAAGGTGTCAGATTTCTTCCAAAACAGTGGTAGTTTTTGTCAACAAACTGGTTAGGAAGCTTAAACATGATGTCTGACTAATGAGAGACAGTGATCCCCCACAACCAGCCTCAAGACACAGGTGTTATTAAAAATCAACATGTAGGTTTACTGAAGTCTTTAAACACTGTACTGCCTCCCAGACATGGGAAAAGAATAAAACTGCCTGAGCAGCTTGGGTTTGGCATAGAAAAAGAGCAGTAATTAAGGAGCTGTGTTATTCCCAAACTGTGCTTTGTAAGAAGCCCCATTATACCTGCTGCACAATAGGTGGGATCCATTTTCTTTCAGCAACGCTTATGTCAGATGTTAATTCAAGACAGTATCACACGTAAGAAATATTCCCCTAAGACAAATCACCTGCTGCCAAAAAGATACCAGTCACATCTCTGGGAGCACTCCAAGGCGAGTTCACTACCTAGAGTATGTGGCTGAAAAGCTGGAGACATGGCAAGGCACACTCAAGCAACATTAAAGATGGAAGATGGAATATCGTTTAGATCCATCAGGGATTCAGGAAGAGCAATGGGAAAAGATGATGGTACTCCTCAAAGCAAGGGAACGCAGCCTTTACCACCCTATTGCACCTCCCAACTTCTCTCTGGTTTTAGGCACAATCTGTGTTTTCCAACCTGAAGAATGTCCCCTCTGTGCTGCCGGACGCAGCTCCCAGACTCAGCAGAGCAGGGCACAGTCACCACCTCGTGAGCATCCCCAGGCACGCTCGTCCCCCCACGGGGGGCACGGGGGGAGGACAGGACAGAGCCCCATGGCTTTGGCGCAGCTGTAAGGGCAGCAAGCCACACGCCACTGGTGAACCGGCGGACACGTCGCCTCTCCAGCAGATGTGGGAACCGCCTGCGGAGACCTTCCTGTGTGAGGGCGCAGCTGGCACGGGGGCTGCCCACACATCCTGCCCCCACCACTCCAGCTGCACGGCCCAGCTGGGCACTGCTCCGGCCGGGGGGACCGGCACACGCTGGCACGGGAAGGACGGCGGACACAACAGAGAGGGCCAAAAAGCAGCACGGGGAAAGTGTAGAAGTGAACAACAGCACTCCCACCACAACATTGCACCTCTTCTTTGAAAGCCTGTACCCCAGAAAGCCACAGGGTCTCTCCTTCCCCCTCCATGGCCACAGGAGCGTCCTGCACGCACCAGAAGTCACCAGGGCAAGTGGCAAGAGCACCAGTTTTAGCAGGACTGAGAAATGGAGACCAGGCCAAACAACCGTCAATGGCAGCTCTTGCTCTATTTTAGCGAGAGGCCTGCAGACCTTCTGAGGGTGCTGAGGAAGGTCCTGAAGGTTAGTCTTGAGGCTACATTCAGAAACTGAGAGGGTGTCCTGCATGGGGGACAGCAGGTTCCTGGCTGCTGACTGTGGGAAGGCAGGAGGCTCTGCAGCCACACAAGGAGGAAATCAACCCGAGGTGTGGAAGGATGACGCGGGTAGTGACCCTGTCTTCCTTGCCTCACTGCAAGGAAACATCACTTCAGATTTGAAGATTTCTGGTGGTTTTCAAAGCACCTCCAAGAATGGTACCTTGAAGGCATTTGTGGCTCTACTGAAATTTCCATAGATATTCAATAATACCAAGCAAAAAAGAGGAATTTTAGTCACGGGATGACAATGTAGAGGAGGTATTTAAATCAGCCTCCCCCTCTAAGCACTTACCACTCACCCGTAATGCTTTCACCACACTGGTGTGCACTTCTTTCTGGCTCAGCAATGCATTGCATCAGCATTACGTATGAATTCCCTAGGCAATTTTTGGTTACCTCTTCATGCCCAGCCCATCTTTCCTTGCATCAACAAAACCAGCATTTCACACAATATAATCCCTAAGTCTGCTGCCTGGAGCACCTCCTAACTAGCGAGAAAGCATCGGCTTCACCCTTTTGCCCTGCATTTCCAAGGGCATTGCACTCTCCTTGTGTGATGGACAGCCTTTCTCTCTACAGCACTTGTGTCACTGTACAGCAATTACTAATAGCTAAGTTCCCAAATCCTAATTGTAGATAATAGCAGGACTCAGTCCGTGAGAATTAGTTAATACATATTAATTTAAGCCACACAAACTACAGCCTGATGCACTGACCACCTGGATACAATGAGAGACACCTCACCCACTGCCAGGCAAGATAACAGACCTGCCTCTGTGAAGTTAAAATGCTGAATTTCATCCAGAATTCCAGTCTTGCAGATGTTCCTTCACCATCTCTCAGACCAGCTGCTGTTCTTGCAGTTTTTAAATACTCTGGAGGAACCACGATATTTTTCTGAAGGAAGTTCAGCTGCACTAAGTGAGCAAAGACAAACAAAACTAAGTAACAGTGCCTCAATTCCATTTCAAAACTAACAACCATACATTGCTTGGACAAGCAAAATCATTTGCAGAACAAATGATAGTCTACAGCTCACCAGCAGGAAAGGTCACATTGTTATGGTTATTTTTCATGCTTAACCCTTCCCATCTCATTTGCTTTTCCCTTCCATGTCCTCAGATAGTGCAGTGTGATCTAGCATGGAGACTTTCGGAATTCAACCAAAACATATGAAAGACTGAGAGCCTTAAACACAGGACATCGACCTTAAAACTGTCCTGAATTGTCAACTGCCTTAGGAAAGCAAGAAACAAGAGATACTGTACTATTATAGGGGTTTCAGCTACAGCTGTTTAATAAATTTTAAATTTTATTTCACAATTTTTTCAGTATCTCCTGCAGACAAATTGTTGAGAAATGCTTCAGAGTATCATGAAGGGCATGCACTTGGAAAAAAAATAAACACTGAAAATCCCAGATAACCATCTGGCTCCTCAATTATTTTAGACCTAAAAGAACACATTTAAGGCAGAATACTTACGCAGTGGGAAATATACAGAGTAATACACTTTAATGATTATAACTGAGTGTGTAGGAGGGAAGACAGGTTCCCCCTTTCCCCCATATATCAGGCAAGATTTTGGACCTTAAAGGGTTCACACAGCCCAACATTAGTTACTTTTTGGGGACTAGAACAACACAAACATGTTATGAAACAGACCAATACAGTTTAACAACAATAACAATAAAGGAACATCACAATATTATCTCATTTATTCATGTTTTTTGTAACATGTTCTCATCCATCCACCCTTCTTACTCCAGAGAAACACACAGCAATAATTTGTGTATATTTTACTCTACAATCTTTCCTCAATATAAAACCATTTTTTTTCTAAACGTGTTCTCATTCGTTCCTCAAGGAAACATGAACATCAGCAGATCTGATCCTGGACAAAACCTTCCCAATGGTTAGACAGTGTTTATGCTTACAATTAAAAAAACTCATAACAGACTAAGCCCTCTGGGATGAGTAAGTAGAAAACATCTAGACCAGAGCAACTAAGCCATGTGTTTCTTCATTAAAACAACTGTGCAACACTGCGTCGGAATCACAAACTCTATGCCTCTCCAGTAAGCAGGGGGAAAAAGGACCTTATTTTTTCTACACAGCTTGCCCTTTAGCAACACTCGTTTGAAGGACAGCAAACCACAGGCAAATGAACTCAGTCATTCCCCAAGGATCCCTGAAATAGTTTAGCCCTGATAAAAAGTTCTTAACGGGCTCTTCCCAGAAGCATGCATATTTTTTCAGAAGCATTTACCTAAGAAAAGTGAAGCAATGGAGCACACAAATGCCTGTTTATGTAAGCCCATTCATGTGCAAACATGCGCCTGAATACCAAAGACTGAGACTTGGGTTCTCACTCGAAGGTGCTTTGAGTGCAAATATCTGACTTCGTGCAAACAACATCTTAACACCTGAGGTTCTGGGTACTGGAACTTCAAACTTCCATGGTGAGAAATCGGTTTTGGTCACGAGGACGTGCAGGTGTAGTCAATATTTGGCTTCAGAAGGCATCAAGTGTTTTGCATGTATAAATGTTGGCAATCTAGTAAAGTAAATCTCAGACATGCATAAAGCTAAATGATATTGAATTTAGTTACAGATACACTGCACAACATGTAAAGCTTGTCCACTTTCAGTTTTATATTTATAAAAACACTTTAACACCTTTTTTCCTTCTCTGTGCTACTCGGTTTTCCTAGACCCCACAGAAAAGATGCATTTCACTGACAGAGTGAATTTGTTTACCCTTCTCAGGGATGGCAAAACACAAATGGACTCTGGTCTGGAGATTGAATTATCTATGCAAATGTACAATTAAGACAATAACGTGGCCTTTTGAGCACACTTATAGATGCAAAAGCATCCTGCTCAGAACATTTTCAGTCATGGTATGAAATGTAAAGAAAACAAAATCTCATTACATTTTGCTATCCATAAAGACAAGTTTTTAAAACTCATTTCTGAATCCATTGCAGAGAACAGAGGACTAAAGCTCCTTCAAAACATTTCCCTGCATGGTCTACTTATCTACGGGAAACTCATAAAATCCTCATTTTGATAACAAGTGACCATCATTGCAACTGCTCCCACAATTGCCCAGATGCCTTCTGGGCTGTTTATGAAGGAGAATGAGGAATTACAGAAGAACATGAGGGTTCAAGAAATGTTAGACCCAAGATTATTATGCCTTTCCACTCCACTGTGCCACTGGTAGAGCACCTGTGACCTTCCACTGTAACCTTTTATTTCTTTTTCTCACAAAACTTGTTAGCAAGGAAATCTCAAGTCTCTGAATTTCGAGTATCTGTGATGAAAGAAAAGTGTCTAAGTCATATTCCCACAATCCAGAGCTAGACCATATGAAACAGATACAGATGCTACTCCTAACAGTGATTTTGATAAGCAGAAATCACTGACTAATTATGCCCAGGGGGTATTTTTCTACCCTCTGCAGAGCCATTAATGTAATTTTCAAGACTCTCCATTACCCACTACTGATGGACCTCTCTATCTCCACGGCATATTGTTGCAACTTACATTCAGTGTAATTTCCCCTCAATTTTATGCCCTTGCTCCCTAGAAGGAGGCCAAGAATTACTCCATCATATCATGAAGCACCTAACTTTGCCAACAGGTCAGGAGCAGCTGCTTCTGAACATCTGGCTTAACCTGTTGCCAGGAGCATAATTATCACTTGCAATGCTTAACTTCCTGAGATGTTGGCAAGAATCACAATTTCTGGTATGTTTTTTTCACCTATATAATGGACAGCAAATATTGGAGTGAAACTAGAGACTAGAAAAATCCCTCCATTCTAGACATAGGTGGCAAAACCTGTCATCTCAAGATATGACTTAATATGCATTTTGGGCACAGTACTTAAAAAAACCAAACCACCAAATATTTTTCTTTGAATACCCATCTTTCTCCTGGTTCATCCTACTGGCAATGACAAGAGACAGATTATTACACAGGGCTACTTAGAACCACCTCTGAACTGTCCTGAGAAAAGGCCTGCCTTTAATATTGGTGGTATGTACAAAGGTCTGAAAAAACACACAGTCATAATGAAAAAAGGTGAAAGATCTTTGGACTAGCTAATTTATTGCTAATTTTTCCTACTTGGTTTCACGCTCTCATCCTTTGCATACCAGACAAAAACTCTCTGGTATCTCAAATCTTTCACACTCCACATGAGTTTGACTTTGATAGTCCCATGGGCTTTGAGGGCATACTAGTACCAATATTCCTCCTGAAATCAGAATCAGGGTTTCTCCTGTCTGGAACATGAGAGTGTGAATTGTTCCCAGTGTAACATTTGATAGAGCTTAGATCATTTCCTCAGCCGAAAGCAAATCTATGACAGAGCAAGAAGACAAGAAGGGAAAGGAGTAAATGGACTTCTAATTTTGCTAAGAAACTGCTGGAAAGGCAGTTTCACACGGCTCTTTCACCTGGCTCAGAAAGCCTCTTTCACGTGGTTTTCTGTCCAGTAGGCAGGTTTCTGTCCAAATTCTTCCCATCTTTTCGGAACCTGAGCTGTTCTTTGTCAAAAGTGATCCTAATACCCAGGCTCAAACATCAATCACGGCTCGTGGCAGAAGGTTTGCCTGTCTTGAATTCACAGGTACCTTGTCTCAATAAATGGTTGTTGGTTTTATTCATTATGTCATCTACATAACTTGTCACTGGGGGACAAAAGGATGTAATAGCATTGCCAGAGCTAATCTTTTACCTCTTTCCCACTCCCCCAAATCAACTCTCTCCTATGTATCCAGTGAAAAATAAGCTCTAATACAGAGTTGAGACCTGCTAGCCAAATTTTAAAATTGTATTCTTTCTTATCAAGTACGACCATCAAATTCCTCACTTAAATTTAGGAGTTTTTACAAAGTTGAAGTATTCACCTCCTGTGCTTTTGGTTAAGTTCAAGATTTTTCAAGCTTGAATTCACAGACTATAACCATGGTTTGCTAGGAATGGGAAGTGAGTATGCCCAAGAGCAACCTCCTTCACTCCCATGCCCCCTGTGGATTCTCTTACCTTACAAGCTATTTCAACACCATAAACCACTTAAATTAGTCTAGCTATTCTTCTTTTGTCTACTGATCCTAGAATGTCTTCATATGCAGTGTCTTTTGTAAGTGTGTTATCAAATCGTTGTGGAGACTTCATTAGTAATCCTATCTGCTTTGTCATAAACGGAAAAATTGAATAAAGAGTTATTTAGTTCTGGCCAAAAGAGCATTCAAGTGATTTTTTATTTTATTTAATTCACAGCCAAAATATAAGCTGAAAGGTAAAATATAGTAATACAGACTTCTGCTTGTGAGAATTAAATTTATCCCTTATGCCAACATGTAGCTCCAAGGTAGCTCAGACAGCAAATGACACAGGCTGTTTTTGCTTTAGCTTTTCAGTGAAGTCAAGTGACGTAAAGTGAAAATAACCATTGGTTGTTACTGAATAAGAAAAAGTATTTAGAGACAAAAGTGCTCTATGCAGTTTTTCTGATTATAAAGTATACAACTGTTCTTCCACCTTCAATATTCACAGTAAGCATTTAAATGCCATGAACTTGAAGAGCACATTGTTAAAGTCTTCTCCCAAATGAAGCTGTCAGTGTGGAATAAGAAAAATAGTTCTCAAGCTGCTTTTATTGCGCATAACTACACATAGGTGAATACCTATGTGACCTGCTATTGATTTAAACACAAAATAAGTGTGGATGTGAGAAGCACACCCAGATTCCAGTTTACAGACAACTTGTGTAAGCTCTTTGTAAGTCAGGTATATCAGAGTGTTCTGTCTCTTTGCCTATCTAGTGTTTTTCTAGTTATTTCCAAACACAGAGACCATCTCATGGAAGTTCAGTGTTTTAGACAAGAAATATTTTTTTTTCCCCCAGAAGATAAATATTTTATTGGGCAATGCCAACAAAATAGCAGCTCAACAGGACCAAGAACATCAGATACTGATCTTGCAAATCTATGGCTTTCAATTCTGCCTCTAATTATGGAATAGCATGGATTCAGTAGAGCACAAAGGTATTTTCTTGTGTCAACAGGACCATAGCAATGTTCAAATACTTTTTGTACTTTGGCTTTAGTATCTTATGATATATCTGTTGCTTTTAGTAGTCATGTCTCAATCCTGATTCACCTTCAGTGAACCGGGTGAACTTGATTCATGCCTATGCAGATGGCCACATTCAGGCTCATTGGCACATCTCACACACCTAAAAGATCACCTGTCCCGTGCCTCTTGGCTCACATATGTTGCTTAACCAAGCTGTATTGTGCACCATGTAACAAAATATCTTCCCTTTTCCAGGAGGCCAAATACATTATCTGGCCTTCACCATTTATATTGACTTTTCTGTATTAGCACAGTGCCTCTGTTAGCAAGGAACAACAGGGGCCTCAGCTCCAGGCAATGCACACTTCCTGCACTGTGTTCGGGCAGGCAAGAGCACAACAGGGTTCTGGTTTTTAACCTCTGATCTACCTCCACACTGCTGCAGCCACGGCAGGCAGAGAGCTGTACAAATCTCCAAACACACTTTGTTTGCCTTGCAGCAGACAGAACCACAGCTGCATCTGTCCCTCCCCAGGCCTCCAAGGGATTCCTTTTCCTCAAAAAGAAAGTCTAGTATCACTGATGGGAAGATCCAAGCTGGGAAAAAAAGAAGCAAAGCTGCATTTTCAGGAGATGCTCTTCAGTGCTCAGTTTCTTGGTGAAAAGAGCAGGAATGACAGATTGAGTGTTACTAGGGGAGGAGGGAGTGATAAAGAGAACACAGCAGGTGAAAAGGAGTGGTGAGACCTGCTATGTCACTGGGGTGTGCTCCAATCCCACTTGAAAAGTGCCAAGTCTTTTCCATCACAGTTGAGTCCTGTATTTCTATTACACTTGCTAGCAACCTGCATGCAAACTCCAGAAGTTCATACCAAGTTCTGCCTTTGATGGAGAGCTGTACTGGAGACATGGGAATAGACAAAGGCATCGACAGGCTGTGCAAGTGCTTCCAGGAAGACACAGCACAGATACTGACTCAACAATAACAGCTCTGCACAGGCTTCCTGTGAATCCTCAGAGATGAACATGTATTTAGAAACTAAAGGCTCTAGTTCAGCCCACTGGGACTGACTAACACATGCTCTTTAATTTCTGTATCTTTTATCAACAGGTTTTTTTGGTAAAGCTGCCTTGAGATAGGTGCAGTGCGATTGCCACAGATTAGTGCTCTTTGTAGGGCCAACCTCGAGGCCTCCCTCAAGCTATCAACCCGAACTTTGTATCTCTGGAATGTAAGGTTTCCTCATTTACCCACAGAATAGGTGAGGCTATGCAAGACGAGCAACAGTAGGAGGCTGTTTAAAAGCTATATAAGAACAAAAAACTGTTGAAATGCAGACAAAATGAAGACTTTTTGCTTCCTCCAAGACTTGCCACTAACTGGAAAAGGTGGTTTTGTTCTCTCTGGGGAACATATTTGATGTTGCTGCATTTGTTGTGGCGTTAGTCAACACTGTGCTGAGCAGCAGAGAACACTGCACATTTTGTAATGCAAATACCTTTTTTCACCTCTCAGTTGCCTGGATCAGCCACATTTCCAGCTCATGGTATAATATTCCAATAACTCTGTTTCCACCCTTACTTTCTGCTAACAAAAAAGAGATCTGCCATCATTGATGTAATATTTATCTAAAAATACTGTTTATTTTTGCTTTTTCTAAACTACAGAGTCTTTTAGAATACTTTCTTCAAACACGTATGGTGACAGACTTGTGACATGAAACCACAGCAGAATAAGCTGCAATAGTATTCAGTCACCTTTCTGCCCACTTCTCTGGAGTTTCTCCTACAGCCCTACAATTAAAATACAAGCAACCAGGAGTGGGCAGATCGGGGTGGCGCTTTGCAGCTTCGAGCAGACACACACAAAGTATGGAGCATCCAGAGAAGCAAACATGCTGCTCTAATCTCCGAGGAATATTCAGAAGATACAGTTAGTTAGAGCACAGTGCTGATAATACCAAGGCTGTGCGTTTGATCCCCAAACAGACCACTCACTTAAGAGTAGGACTCGATGATCCTTGGGGGTCTCTCCCACCTCAGAATATTGTATGACACTCTAGACATGCTTTCCATCTTAGGTAAATAACACAAGTATCACATTGGAAAAGTGTTTAAATACACTGAAACCTTAAAAATAATCAGGTAAGCAAATCAAGTTCATACAAATGACAATGTTTAAGCAACATAAGGAAGGAATAGTTAAGAGAATAAAAGTGCTTACTGAAACAGTAATACAAAATTTTATGTTTGCGAAAGAAGTTGTTTAATAAAGGGTTGAGTTATCCAACACACAGACGAGTTCCTGAGATGTCACTGGGTGACCAACCAGGTAGGAAGAACCAGAGACGGCCTGACTAAAAGGCAGGAGTTTCTCATATCATCCCTACCTTTTAAGATATCTTGCCAGTCAAGGAGGATTTGCTCTAAAGCCAAACAGTCCAAGAAACATGTTGAAGGCTGAGAAGGAATGTGTAGCAGATTAAGCTGAACTCAATCCCTTAATCATTGGGTCATCACTGCTTACCAACATGTGCAATTTAAAGATCTTTATATGACAGTTTGAAGAGGAAGGCCAATTAGTGGATTAGCAGAGGTTAGTTGTATACTGCAGCACTTCTGTGCATGGGATTTTACACCAAGGGAAAGGGTTCATAATGAAAGATCCTGAGAGTTATGTTAGATTACAGAACTAGGGTTCACATGCCCCCATCTTGCAAGTAAGAAGCATTAAGAAGAAGCATGAAAATCTACAAATTTGTCACTTAAGTCTAGATTTCATATTTTTTAACTAATTTCACCTCATCATCAACTTTCCACCATAATACTGAAAGAAGTAGGATGGTTCTGATCCTAAGGGAAATGCCCAGCAACTTCAATCTGCTGTACAGTTTCAAAGGTGTGGACAGCATCCCAAGCTGACCGGTGAAGCGAGATACTTGAACTGCAACTGCGGATTTCGGTCCCAAGATCAAGGGTATGCTGCAGGCCAGTTCAGTCATTAGCAGGCAGAGACCAGACAAGGATGAATTCACCTCACCACGTCAGAAAGCATCTTGGAAAATAAAAATCTTGCTCTTCACGTCGCCTTGCTCTGCTGGGGATGAGGGAAGTTGAGCACAATAAGAAGCCTTCTAACCAGATTATTCACTTTTTTTTTTCCATTTGTAGGACAGAATCCCCTATATCACATTGTTTGCTGCTGAAAGACTATCTCTGCTACACAGCCAGGGTGTACCTATCCTCTGAGAGCACTCCCCTTGCTGTAGACAGGCAGATGTGCTTCCTGGCCTGGAAAGAATAGGCGCTGGAAAATGCTGCTTGGGATTTTTCCCTAAACATCCTTAGGAAGTAGACTTCAAACAGAAATGTTGCTATGCTAAGTACCAGATATAGCTACGTGCTCCACAAACAAGTATTAATGATTCAAAATTAGGTAGAGTGGCAAGATGGCACCAACCAACTTCAAGGCAATTTATATCATCTAAAAGCACTGTCTGGGGGGAAAAGTAAAAGTAAAATTGTAACCTGCAAATCAAACTTTCAACCAGCAAGCACAACAATATCAAGGGTGTGAAATGCTTTGGAACTCAGCTAAGGATGAATTGGTGGGGTTCCCCTGCCTACAGAAATCTGTGGTGCAGAAAGCTAACAGATTTTTACTCAGTTCATAGAGAACTTTCACATGGGCTATACGCACACTTGCATGCCCAGACTACAGACCTGAGAGATCAAGTAGTACAGAAGAGGGCCCCTCCTTGCTAAAACTGAAATCTACCCCAAAGACTTTTTGTGTGTGTGTGCTCTCTCCTCACGGAGAGGAAGAAAAGTCCTAGCCCTAGAAACCAAACCCAAATGGTGCCTTACATAAGACCTCTAGAACCAAAGGTAAGCAATAACTTTGCAATAATATCTAAGCAATAACTCAGACAATAGCTTCATAATTTTCACAATATATTTTTAAGAGCGTTATTTTTGCAATACATAGAAAGTATTTGAAAGCTGTGACCTGAAAGAGCACAGAAGTTCATAGTGAATGCTGACATCTGCTTAACCTCACACCTCTATTTCTGTTCCTACTACAGCTATGACTGTCACTGATTTTAATCAGAGTCACAACCTTTCGTATTAGCTCTAGAACACAGAAACATAGAACAGGGAGGGGAGGAAGAAAGAATATAGCAAAAAAATTTACTTTCTGTATTTAATTATCAGCATGACCTGTCTTTAACCTAAACACCATGGTTAATAGGTTTCCTGTAGCCATCATGTGATTAGGCAGCTCTTGCACCTGTTGGCGTATTTAGATGTACATTTTTGTGTTAACGGCCAGTGTCTCTTTCTAAATAAGCCACGACTACATTTTAAATTGCTTAAGTCAACTTCCTCCAGCAACCACAAAGCAAGAGGTTCTCGTGGGAAAAAAAAAAGAAAAGAAAAAAGTGCTAGACATCAGTTTTCAGCTCAGAAAACCTCAACTAAACCCACCAATTATTTTATCAGAAGAAGGGGGAAAGCAATTAGAAACTATCTGGTCAATATAGAGAATAAGAAATATAGAGCAGGATAACAAGGTCACAGGTGGAAAAATATCTTTATCTATGTTTTATCTTCACTTTGAAGTGCTGTTGCTTTAGCCTGATTATCATAGATAAGTTCTCTGAGGGTAAACATTGTAGTATTCCTCTACAACTGCTCAGAACAATGTAACTAATCCCATTTGGGGAGAGAACAGAGGCTTCTGGCACAGGGCACCTCATAGAGTTGTTCTAACACTCTTCTTATGTGTTTGGACGTGGAAAATAATGTCACAAAATAATATATAAGTTATTTGATAGGGTTGGTTGGACATCCATTTGGACTGACAGGAAAAGGTTGGGTTTTTTTAAAACGTCAAAGTCATTTACCTTATCACTCTCTTCCCTTGTGCCTCAAAGCACTGTTATTAATACAGTTTTCTTCTTTCAGGTTAGGTTTCAGGGTCAAATTCTGTGATCACAGTTTACATTACTCCCCAGGTAACACGTTTTGATCTCACCCTCATCTCCACTCATTCCTTTCTCCACCTCCTTGGTGGGGCAGAGCTGGATTTCCACTCCCTGCCCAAGCAGCACACTGAGCTCCTTTCCCACCAGAGATGTAGGGGAATGGCTGTGTCTGGGGTGGGTTTCACTCAAAGGCTTTGTAGGCACTGATGCACACACGGGTGCAAAGTGCCATCACACAAGGGCCTCCCTGGTGACCAGGCAGTCACTGTGACTACATGACAGGTGAAAGTGCATTTGTTTGAGACCATTGGTACAAGGACATGGAAACAGCTTCATGTAAGTGTCTTCTACCAGCATTGTTTGTGGTTTCATGTACAGGAATGAATGGTAAAGAGACTCTTATAAAATACCACAACACTGGCACTACCAGTTCAACTGTATTTGTGGATTGCATAAAACACAGTTCTTTGGAATAGTGAAGGCTGTGTGCTTTTCTTTTTGTTTTTTTTTTTTTTCAAGCTTTTGCACGAGCTCTGACCGGGCACAGCCATCAGCTCAGGCTGCTCAAATTGAAGCAAGCGCTTCTTCATAAAAGGCTGCTCTGTGCTAAACACGCAACCACTGCCCAGCATCACATGGAAGAGAAAGACTCACAATTTGTTTTTCTTCCAGCTTACTTTTTGACTTGGAAAAGAAGCCATTTCTGCAAAAGCTGAGGGTGAAAAGCAAACTTGTTATCAGGTCTGACTTTTTTGCCCAGGCCAACAAAAAGGTTGGTAGCTTGTAGAAGAATTTGGTAACCAGAGTGGAAGAAGGAACTTGCAGGTTTCACCTTGCTACGTACAACAGCCTGACGAATAATAAGCAGGATAAGCAACCTAACCCACCACAACGACAAACCTGGGAATTTTTTATCATCATCATCAGATAAAATCATGCAATTTTTGTGCAGAAATTGTGTTAACCTTCATAAATGCCTCCTATCTCATCTCATGAAGCCATACACTTCCATATATCTTTACTGCCTCTATAACATGTTAGTGACAACCAAGATGTGGTTATGTTGCCCCGGGGTTTATTGCTTGATTTCTGTTTTTGAAGTTGCTGCATCTGCTCTGAGTACTAATTATGGTTTTGTGCTTATGGTTTGAAGAATGATGTTTAAAAGAAATAGCAAGCAAGAGCTGAATTGCTAATATGGAAAAGTAGTTATGCTAGTTTGCCTTGCGTTTCTCTATATAGTTTTGACAAGGGTGATACATGTCGCTAGGCATATTGGGTGGCCATGAATCAGCCAGTTACAGTTTTGGGGTTTCCTGCTTACTCACATTATTTCCCCTATTTAAGAAGTCAAAAAGAAAACCTCAGGAGTGTTAGGTTATGTGATAAAAATCCATTTGCACACACCCAAATGAGCACAGAGAGACAGCAGCAGGAAGGGAAGCCCAAATAATACCCAGCCCTGGCTAGTCACAGGAGCCATCAGCTCACCACAGCCTGATCTTCACAACTCTTATAGCAGGTGAGGGATCCTATTCATTATGCACGTGTGTGTACAGGGGTCTGAGTGCAGCTGCCAGCCTCAGGCCATGGGTTGGAGTGTCCGTGTACCATGGAGTGAGGGCAGGCGTGCAAGTGAGCCTGCGAATGCAAGCAAAGCCTGAGCTGAACGAGCTGGTCGGGAGAGGAGCCAGCCTGGGAGCCAGGGGTGTCTCTAGGGGCAAGAATACAAGTGATTCAGCTACTGGAGACCAGGGCCAAAAATATATATACTTTTTCCCCCAGCCTTCACTCGAGGACCTCTGCCCTGCTCAGCCGGAAAGGGGAGTGGCATGCAGCCTTTACTAATGCCTGGGAATACATTGTTAGCCTCGCCGCTGGGCCTGGGAATGCAGCTGCCTCACCTATCTCGGGCTGATGGTGATGTATTTTCCCCTAACATAGTACTCTTTCCTGGATTATTATTACTTGCACATAAGTTGTTGTCACTACTCCATACCACAGGCATGTTTCATAAAGTACTCTAATCATCAAGAGGGACCTACATGCAACAAATGATTGTTTCAGCATCTCGCCTTCTCAAGTTCACTCTGACTTTTTAAAATATATGCAAAGGCTAGTATATTAATAATTATCTGGAACTTAGATCAAGATAATTTTACTGGAAAAAAAAAGAGTCATGGGAGAAAGAACCATCTATTTTTCACAGGAGTAAATGTGCTTGCTCTTCACAGACAAATCCCTGACTGAGATCACGATGGACCTTCACATCTCTTAATTTATCTACTATCACACATTAAGGGCCATAGCCCTTCAGACACGAGGAGTCTTTCAATACTGAACACAGCCAGAGAAGACTCTGCCTGAAGGGTGTGCAGGCTATATAAACAGGAAAGGAAACACAGGCAGGGAGAGCCTGAGTGCCTTTCCCCAGGTCATGCGCCAGAACCTTGACAAAGCCAGAAATAGCCCTCTGGCTTCCTGAGCCCCTCCATCCCACAGCACACCTGGTCTCCCATACAGATATCCTGCACCCTTTCACACATCAGTGCATCTGGAGAACAGAGCAGCAGCAACCTCACAGGAGCAGCATCTTTACTCTTTTCAGGAACTGAAGTTTTAGGAGAAAGAATTGGGCCAGGACATATTACACAACAATGATGATATTTTAATATTCTTTGCTCCGAATCAGTTGTCCATCCTTTCCTGGATAGCATTTAAGGGATTTGTTTTGCAGTATAAACTCATAGTTTCTCCTCCCATGTAAGAGGCTATTTTTAATCACTGGAGAACATATCACAGAGTCTAGTTATATGTCTGCTCAAAAAAAGCCCCCATTTTAAGCACTAATACAACTAAAATCATAGCATAAGAAGAAATCACTCTACTAGACAAACACCAAACAAAATATATAGCCTTATTGTTTGCTCTTCTGTGTGAACAGTGGAGACATCTCACCCTGGAAGTCAGACTTAGTTAAGCAACTGAAGTACAGAAATATACATTCTCCTCATATTCTGTGTGATGACAACTGCATTGCCTGAAATGAATGCTGGGCTTCCAAGCCTGTTTACCCACAAGCAAAATTCATCAGGTGAGAATCAGATTTGTATTTGTTCCTCCTGGCCCTTTTCTACCAGATGCAGGGCAGTACTTGGGTTCATTAAGTAACTCAGAAAATCAGAGTTGCAGGCAGTGGTGTCTCATTCGAGAGCAGCACCTGCGTCATTCCCACCCAGCAGCGTATGCGCTCAGCGCTCTTCTTCACACCCCCAGGACTGCGTGGCTGTGTTAATGCAATAAGTAGTAAGTTTTTTGGTTTCAGTTCTCTTATTTTTACTGTAGTAGAAGGATTTGGGGGAGGGTTTGAATTGTAGCCTAAGGAAATTGTATCTAAAATTTGTTCTTGAGCCTCTGGACTGCTTTCTCTTCCAGATGGAGCCACCTCAGCTAAAGAAAATGCCCCCTGCCTCTCTCCCAGGTTAGAGGTAATGACACATCCATATTATTCTGTACTCACATGTTGTTACCTCTTTGCAGTAACAGCAGTCCTTCAAGAACCGAAAAGTGTAACACTTGTGAGTGCACACTGCCTCGGTGTACACAGACATGCACCACCACCACCTCAGTGTTACTGGGAGCGTGTCCTGCCCAGTGCCATCTCCTGCTGCTCTGCCCCTCTCCCTGCCTCCACCCTGCTGATTCCCATCCCGTGGCTGAAGTGAATCTGCCTGTAAAGCCACCAAGGCCTGGGAGCAGTGTGCTCTCACCTGCTTCCCATGGCCTTTCAGCCCCTTTGTCCTTGAGGTTTTATTGTCAAAGCTGAACCCTCCAAGGCTGCAGAAGTGTAGCAGACGTGGCACAGCCCAGGCTACCACTCCCCAGGAGAGCGGGGCATGGGGAGAGGACAGCAAAGCACAGCTCTCTGCGCAGCTGCAGCCTTGCATCATGCATGGGAGCACGGCAGCAGGCATGGGAGCATGGCATCATGCATGGGAGCATGNAGCACGGCACAAGGGAGCACGGCACCAGGCAAGGGAGCACGGCACCAGGCAAGGGAGCACGGCACCAGGTGTGCCGGACAGGCCGCAGCCTGGGGAGGAGCAGGGGGAAGGCTCCTCTCATCCCATCTGTGTTTTGAGATGCATTACTCTTATTTGGCAAAATCTTGACGTTCTGCTCAAACACCAGGCTGCTCTGGGGCTGAAGAAGGAAGGGCCAAATATTTTGATGATGCACATATGGCCTGGAGTAAGCCAAAGTGAATTAATAAGGCTACACCTGGGCAGCGAGTGCACACGCTGCCTATTACTCGGAGGCTGCGAGCCAAATGCCATTAACCTCCAAGGCAGATCGTTATTAGACCATAACACCCAACCTGTCATGTATCATTGTTTCATTAACACAGTTCTGGAAAGCCTCTAATAAAGTCAGGGAAACTGTTGCCTCAAAATTAGCAGAGATTACAAGATTTTCCATGTGGATACTGAAGAGAAGAAAAGGAAGTTTATTACAATAATTTTAAGGGCATTAGAGATAACCGTGATAATTTTGCTTCTGATCTAAAGCCCACTGAAGGCAGTAAATAGGCTCCTACCCTTTTCTTCTGAAAGAGTGATTTTATTATTATAAATACGATTCTCCCCCACTCATTTCTTAAATTAAATTAGAGGTTGCCCAGCCCAGAAGAAACCTGTAATGCATGTGCCAAAATATTTGCATGGCTGACAAGCTCTGTCTTTGAATCCTCATGAAAGGCATATAATTGTGTTTAATGCAATTTATTTGTCATTAAAAAAATAAGCTTTGATCCAAACATCTTTGCAACAGAGATCCAAAGAAACTAAAACTCCGGGTCTATTTTAAAGCAATGTGCATTTGACATTCATTCCTTTCCTTATCTGATTAGGAAATTTATTCCCTAGAAGATTATAAAAATATAACAACAACAACAACAAAAAGTTATACTTACATAACTTTATTAATGCCTTATAACTTATGCCTGGGCTAGTTTGTTGTTGACTATTCATTGTTTTAAGAAGGGTCATTCTCATCCAACTTAATACCAAAAATCCTCAGGACAAAGATTAATGACTGTTCCACCACCCTGGGAAGTTTTAGATAGCACCTAACCAAGTAGGTTTTCAGTGTTTCAACGAGTCTCCAATATCAGCTGACAAAAAAACCCCTAATTTTAACTGGGGAAAGAAGGAAAATGAGAGTTTTGAAAAACTTTAATTGAAATACTTTTATGAATTATTTTGATGACAGCAGCATCTTGCCTGCATTTAAGTGCCTCTGCAATGTGTGCAGGGCCAATGTGGTTATTGTACTTCTGTCCATGGGGGAAGAACAAGCTACTGGTTTGGGGTTTTGTGTGTGTGTGTGTGTGTTTCTGTTTTTCCTTATTTAATCCACATATGAGCAAAAAATGCTTCAGAATGTGATCAGTTAAAAAACAAAAAAAAAAGAGAGAAAACAAACAAAAAACAACCAAGCAAACACCCCCCCCAAAAAAAAAAAAAAAAAAGAAGAAAAAAAAAAAAAAAAAAAAAGATTAAAAAAATAAAAAAAAAAAAAAAAAAAAAGAAAGAAAGAAAAAGAAAAAACCCTCTGTAATAGAAAAAACTGAGGTTCTTTTCTCTGCCAAATGCCTCCAGGAAATTTTCTTGTGGGAGTTAGGATATTCATCTCCCAGAATCTGGCCCCTAGTGAGAAATTGCAGTGTGCCAAGCCAAGAAGAGGGGGAAGGATTAAAAAAATGGAAGCAAATTCAACATTGATTGTGAAATAATCCACATCATCTAATGTCCTATTACAAATGTGAAATATTTCTTTAAAAGGAGAAAAGTTACTTAGAACTCATGATTGCCTAAAGACAAAAAAAAAACCTTTAAAGACTGTACTAATTTGATTTTCAAACTGGTTCTTATCCACATGAAAAGTAGTTATTAGGGCATTTCAAAGTCCCTAACACCCATAGTAGACAGGACCATCTTTTGGCCACATCAGTCTCTGCAGCCTAGGCTAGTCTGTTTCTGACACTGGCAAATAGAAGATGATGGGGGGGAAAAGCAAGACTAGTGCAAGCTTGTGGCAACACCTCACCAGATTACTCTGCCAGGATCAGCACAATTCACAGGTTTCCTCTGAGACTCCTTAACTGCAGGCTCCTGAACCCATGTGAAGTTCTAGCACCTCTAGCCTCTGCTCAACAGCTTAGATGACATTACAAACCACGTCCCCTTGCTTTAAATACCAAACCCATTAAAGTTTTTCACATCCCCTGGATCTCCTATTATAAGCAGCAGCAGGAAAATAATTCCTTTTCATCTGCTCCTTTCCTCTGGCATCAAAAGACTTTTGTCCATCCTTTCTCCATAGCTTCTTTCCCAAAAACGGAAGTCCCAGGCGTATCTGCTGCTGTACAGAAGCTGCTTGGTGCCTTTGACAATTACTGTTTCTATGATCTGAATCTTCTCTAGCTCTGATCTACCTTCTCTGATGGAGCTGCCCTTAGAAATGTTCTGTGCTCTTGGCTTTTGACTACTTATCCCATTGTGTGAAGCCCCAGTGCAGGCAACAGTGGAAACAAAGGCTCTTCCAAAGATCAGTAGAGAAGCATCTGGGTTTTACACTCAGCACCTCCTGGGGGTCTGGCAAACAAATGCATTCTTAAAAACAAACTAATACCACGCTCCCAAATTCCCTCCACACTACCACAAAAAAAAAAAAAAAAAATTTCCAGGAATTCCAGTTTTCCTTCCAAGTCATGTAATTTTTGAGTGAGGCTGAGTCAGGTCTGTTAACCAATGAAGAGAAGACAATCCTAGAACAGGCTCAATGATATAAACAGATTGAATTATTATTAATTGAATTATTATTGAATTATTATTGATATGAAGATCTTTTAAACCCAACCAAACTGACACAGAAATTATCACACTGTACAGACAAAGCTATCTTAGTGCCTGCACAGCAGAAAGCTCTGTCCCAGTGAAATTGTCTCTAGAATACCCTTGTTAGTTTAACCCTACATCAAAAAGGGACTAAAATATTATGTCAGGCTCCTAAGTGCTAAAGACCCATTATGGAAAGTCTGTTTTTCCATTTGTTTTTAAGGAATAACCATACCTTTGTGAGTCCCAAGAGGTAAACTTAGGTTTCTGTCCCCAAATGGAAGGACAGAATTATCTGCCTCTGCAGACATATTCCACTCCTATCCTTAGATTCACTGAGTTCTTCAATCATATGTGTAAGGATGGGAGTGGGAAGTGGAAACATCAGGGTATGAACTGCATTCCCCCTCGTCCCACAGTGATCACTGGTTGGATCTTGCAGAAGGATCCACAGCCTTGTTGCTGCCATCTGACAACAGCAGTGTTCAGGAAAAACCGTGCTTGTGGAGACGTAGAGTCCAGGCTGGCAAGTAAATACAGCTCCAGTAGAAAAGCATCAGTAAGCAAAGAGTCCCAGCTCCACAGGGTCTGAATTACAACACAGGGGCAGTTTCAGGTCCTTCAGATCTCACCCCAAGTCAAGCGAACACTGAATAAATTAGGAAGCTTTCCTTATAACTGGAGAGTACAGGTCCAGGACTTTGGCACGGTTTTTAAGGAATGGCTGTAGCTGTGATGACATTTTTAAAAGCTGTGGAAGCCCAGCCACAGATGCAGAGATGAAGCATTCATAGCATGCATTCTAATAATTTTTGTTTACACAGCTTAGGGAAAAAAAACCTAAATAAAACTAATTCCTTTTCGTGTGGGAATCTGCTCTGGTTTAACTCAAAGGTCATTTTTAAGTCTGTGTGCATTTACAGTGCTAGACAAATATTTGTCAAATATACAGGCTGCTGCTCTTGGTGGAAAGATAAAGGTTATGGGGGGAGGAGGGGAGGGGAAAAAACCCAACCAATGCAGAACATTGAACTGAATGAACCTTAAGGAAAAGCATCCATCTGCCAGCAAGAGACACATTCCTGCTAGCAGAGACTGCCACCTTTTGGGGAATAGCTTCAGAGGTCGAGCAAAGAGGATGCTCCATGTTTCCCATAAATTTCCAAGCTTGGTTCTACATTTGCACGTATGTCAGGGTCAAATGGCTTCAATTTCTCAACTTCCAGTAGAACTAAAAAAAGAATATTTACAAGAGGATCCCTGAGCTCCACTAGGTTTTCCCTTTGTTTCTAAAAAAGCCAGGTATATTTTGTACAGTCTGTTCATCTCTGCTGCTGCTGCAGCTAGTATTTTTGACTCTCAATAATACTAATAATTCATATCCTCTGAGTTAGCAAATCTCAGTCAAATTTCACCGAAGGGGAAATACCTCAGGTACCAAAATCCCAACTCACTTCCTGAGAATTAACAACTGAGAAAATGAGGTACATTCAGGTACACAGCACATTTGGGGAGAGCAAAGGTGGAACTTAGCTAGGACTCTTCCTGGCTGGGAGCAGCCAGTATGGATATGGCTCTCCACTAGCCACTGCAAGTACTCTTTCTTACCCCAGTGCTGATCCCAGACACAAGCACAGGGGTCATTACAGTAGGTAAGGAAGTAGCAAAATAGATGGCAGATCAATTGAATTAAAACATCATGGACTCTGCTGCTTTTCTGGTGATTGACTTGTTGACACACAGGGACAGAGACGACAGGGAGAAAACTTTTCATTATTCAGATGTGTTTTTATGGGTGATTTTAGAGCATGTGTGAAACATCATTGTCAAAGATACTGGCTTAGGATTTTCAGATGTTTTACCTGCAGTCTCACATCAAAATAGGTAATGTGAGGTAAGGTTAAAAAAAAATTAATAATGCAAAAAAAAAAAAAGGCTGTTGTTAAGAAAAATCATCCTACTACAGAAAATTCAGTAATTTCTGCTGTCCTTCTTGCCTTGACAGGGACGGTTTGGGGTTTATGTTCTCTTTTAAAGGAAATATCTGCCCAGTTCCAATCCCATTTTGACAGAGACCTCACAGACATTAGTTCCTGTAAGAGTCCTGACAATATGTAGAGAAGGGAAAGAGCCTCAATACCTCACGGAGGGACAGGCTGCAGCCAGAGTTAAGCCACACCATTAGACACCAGGGGCTGCAGGAAATGAGGCATCACATTTTATCTCACAGCACAACCTGTAGCTGCACCCCACAAATTCCTCTCCTGACCTGTCTTTTTCTGTTTTTATAGAAAACAATCTTTGCACTGACACTGCCTCTCCCTCACTTGCTCTCTCGAACAGGGAGCACTGCAGACTCAAATCACAGCAGAAATCTTCCGTACAGCCCCTGGGGGCAGTGATGCCAAGCAGTACGTTTCACAGGAGTCTGTCCTCCAACTAAACTACCTCCCAGCCCTGGAAGATGTTCTCTACTATCCCCATCAAGGAGAATGACACTGCCGTTCAGAAGGTCAAAAGCGCCTCCCTGTTGGCCTTGTACTACAAAAGGGAATAAGGCATAAGACCGTCATCCGATGTGTCTCCCAGAGCAATATTACCCTGCTGCTGTCCCTACTAGACTGCTGCCTTCTTGTCCTCTCCATCCTGCTCCTTGCCCCCAAGCTGAAGAGGGCATTGGAGGAGAAAGCATTTTGACGAAGCTGTACCAGACCCAGTACCTCAGCGGAGCAAGAGCTAAAAGACACCCTGGTCATCCTGTGCTGATTTTCCTCTCCAGCAAAAATGGGGAGATGAGAGAATAGGTTTAGCCTCTTGTCTCACATGAAACATGCTGAGAGCTCACTGGTTAGAAGTCACAAGACTCAGATCTGGAAGCACCAGAAGAACACAAGATATCTCTACATAAATCACAACAGACTGTCCAGCAGCTGAAGCCCACATAAATTCAAAACCCAAGCCAAATTTTGAAGCAGCTATTCTAGATTGGATCCAACCAGAACAGCACTTGTTATAATATTGATGTTAGCCGGGGCTTAGAAGAACAACTGATCTTAAAAGATTGATTCCACCATAGCTGAAAGTCTAAAGCATCTTAGGGAAGTATGCTCTTAAACCCCCTGGTATTAGAGTGCCCACATAACCAGTACCTCTGAATTAAGGCCAGAATAATTTTCCACCCCCTACAGGCTCTGGAAGGAACATGCTCCTACCACCACAGGAGATGTTCTTAGACATCAGCTTGTGCAGAAAAAAATTAAAAAACAAAAGCCGGGCATTTTCTTGTCTTAATAGACAGAGGAATTGTTCATTGCACAGGAAGAACACAGAAGATAACTTGTTTCACCCCTGAAAAGCTTGTCTTGTCAGAGACAGACATTCGGAATACTCTTTTTTGTGCTGGACATCTTTGAAGGCTGCTATGATTTTGGTGAGCCAACAAGAGCTAATCAATTAATTGTCTTGTTCTCCTGTGAAAAGATAAAGCATTTTCTCCATTGGAATTGTAGCAAAACAGACAACAGACACCAATTCAGTGAGCTGAAGACCACTGTTGGGAATATGTGACGGCTAAAGGCTTGAGTGAACCTTTGTTCAGCACAGACACAAGATCTGGAGTAATCCCAAGAATTCAGTGTTCCATTAAGAAGTGCCGAATAATGTGATCACAGACAAAAAAAAACCAACCTAATTTAGCCCCCTGCAGTTCTCAACCTGAAGGCAGGTAGGCTGACTCTGAGAAGATGCCCCCGAAAACATGTGAAGTGAAAACAATTGGAGCTGTTGTGGTCTCCCTGAGGTGCCTACAGAACGGCCTGGATTGTCTCCCTTCTGCAAGCCCCACTGTCTTCTGCCTGTTGGTCTACTCTCAATGTCAAGGGGGTATTTGATTTGGCCAGGAACATGAATCAGGGCAAGAATCTCTCCTCTGGCCTCAGGATATCCCGCAAAATGGGGCAAAATTCAGGCTCTAGGAAAGTGTTGTAGTAAAGTGGATAAGCTCCTAGGCCAGCAGAAGCATTCAAATTTTTCTTCTCCTTAAAACCAATAATAAGCTACTCATCAAAATCTATCAAGTCAGGCTTTAAGAGCAGGATAGAATAGTGTTCTGTGTACCAACCACACAAGATGGTGTCATGTCAAATCACCTGGGAAAATTATTTTTTTAAAACCTTGACAGATCATTAACAAATATATCCGAGTCTAGGTACCAGAATGAGGCTGGATAAACAGGTGAACCAGCTTAACTAGCCAGTCTAGCTAAATTTAAACAAATATTTCAGCATTATTTTAGCAAAAAAAAACCTTTTAGTCACTACACCTCCTTGTTACCCCAGTCATATTAATGAAAAGATGTTACTTGAAACATTTAAGTAGAATGTATTTCAAAATCATACATGATCAGCTAGGAGATTTAGGACACTACATACTAACACAGAGCAAGATTTCCTATGGCATTGACACACTTTGATGTCAAAATTCCTCCCAAAATTCAGCAAGGTTTGGTCATCTAGATTCCAAACAAATGCTTTGATAAGTTGATCTGTTTCTAATCTTCCACCAACTTCCCTTGTTTCTAAAGGAAAAGAAAGAATAAAATAAAAAATCCCAACACCTACAAGACAGTTGTCCACCCTGGGGTGAACAAGTTTCAAGTTATTCTGAAACTCTCTAGTGGTTTCTCCAGAAGCAGAAGCAACCCCACCCCCTCCACGCAAAAAAAGAAAAAAAAAAAAAAGAAGAAGAAAAAAAAAAGAAAAATAGAAGATGCAAAAGCAACTGATGGCCTCCAAGAGAGGGCAGTCTCAGACTAGGGATAATTCACAGAGAGCGTTACAGTTGCACCTGGTTTTGGCCACATTTTACCCTATGTATCTAAGAAGCTTGATGTTTAAACACCACCAAAACCATCCATGAAAATATCTTGGGTATAGATCAAAACTTACAAGTTGTCCTGCTGCAAGTTTCAAAGGGGAGGGAAATATTTGCCTTTTACAGATGCTGTAACGTAAGGAACGGTTCTCCACATATGAATTTAGTCCAACAAAAAAGTATACTGCTTATCTTTAAACACACCATCAATTTTACAGAGGTCAACTCATTTTGATCCCAAGTTCACCAGCAGCAAGGTCATGGTAAAATACAATCACACAGATTCTGCTAGATCAAAAAATAGCATAGCAAAAATAATTACTTAAAAATTTGCAATTTATGTAGCATTTCCCCTCAAAGATAAAGGTTCTCCCAGGCTTTTGCTTGCTTGGTTTTAAGTCACCAGGAGCCAGCTAGACTATGCCAGCCCTACTGTCCATTTTTCCTTCTGAGCAGAGGCTTGACTACCTAAACAATTAGGGAGAAAAACCTACCTCAGACCAGAGCCTTCCCTACTTTTCTTCAAAGCCTTAATGAATGCCACCTAGAAAAGTCAGCCCCCAAATAGTGTTCAGTATCTCCTTTCTTGCCAGTGAACAGATTGGCTTCTAGAAAGATGCAAACCTTTCTACTAATTCCCACCACTTCAAATTCACCAAGCTTTAGACCCATCCTTTTGATACTGACACTTCCAGGCTAAGCACCAGCTGACTGATGGTGGCCCTCAGCCCTGGAGAGACACCACATTTTGGATGATTCACTTAGAAGACAAAAATATATTTTTTCCTGGTTGGAAATAACCCGAGTTGTGCAAGCCATTTACCTCCACTTACACCAGTGCTGAAAGCAGAGCTGCCAGCTGCCACGCGGGAAGCAGCACCGAGCTCTGGGCACCAGGGCTCTAGTTCTGGAGCCTTGTGGAGCAGCAGTGCACTGGGGACAGACACAGGCTGTCCCTCAGGAGCACTGGAGAAGTGCTTACCAAACCAGAGACGGAGGAACAGCTGTGACCATGGCACTATTTCAAGTTATTTAAGTGACAAGATGCTGATTCATGTACATGAACCTCCTGCTAAGGCCCTTGATCCAGCTGCACACCATCACACTTAACACCTGTGAGATTCATCTGCTCTGGCCTTACAGGTGGCAAAGCCCACAGACAGGTTCGCTCCAGTCAGAGAAATGCATGTCCAGTGAACTTTGTTCCTTCAACCAGAATCGCCCTCATCGCCTCAGAGATGCACTTCATACTTTATCTCTGTCCCTCAAGTATTCACATGAAGCCATCCTTGTTCATGCTGGTAACCAAGTTCATTAAAGTCCAATTTCATTAATTTCACTACGATGGTGAAAAAAGTCACACACTCTTTTTTTTTTTCTCCAGTAAGATTGATTCACATGGATATTGGGATTTTCAAACAGCAGTGAAACTTTCAGAGGCAGAATGCAAAATAAGAAAGAGAATACATGGGAGAGATTTCTCGAGGGAAACTGAACTTTTGCTTCCCTCACTGAGGTACCAAAAAAACTTCCAAACAAAAAATACTCCCTTGCTGTGACAAACTCCACCTTTACTGCAACAGAACACCACCATGGGAAACACCAAACAACTTTCATCCAGAGGTGCTGCCCAGTGTGCAGACCCAAAAAGTTTCGTATCCGAATTGAGACTTTTGTAGCTGCACTGTGCCATTGGTCTCTACAGTGGTAATCCTCTTGGAGTGCCTTTGCAAGTCAGAACAGCTAAGCCAGCTACCACTGAGGTTAACAGAATGATTTTCACTGGTTTCAGTGAAAGTTAGCCTCAATGCTGCATTCTGATCCAACTACATGGTAAGGTCCTTGGACAAAAGCACCAAGGCAGGATTTTAAAATTCTCTATGCAATAATAAAGTAACAACATATCTCAGGACATCATGAATTTTAAAAAGCCAAATCCCCATTTTAATAACAGACACTCAAAACTGGATATTTCAAGTTGTTTGAAAGGAGTTGAGTCCACAAAGTGCTAAGCAATTAGAGTTCTCAAGCTTCAAACAAGTAGGGAATCCCAGAAATGCAGAGTTAATTAACCTAGCCATGGCACTATAAACACCATTTCTTTTAGAGAAAAGCCAAGAACACAAGTGTTTATGCACACATGATGCATTTCTGCAGAGAGGTAGTGTCTTGCTTTTAAACATGCAACACCTGTCAAAGCCAGCCCTTATCCAACCAAGCACAGACAAAAGGATAATTCAAAAACCTTACCGTAACTTAAGTTTAATGGATTTTGGGAAAGAAAATGGAAGATGACAAAGATCACCAAGACTTAAGGCATGAGGCTCTTCAAAGGAGGCTAAGTCCACACCTGGCTACGATCAGTGACATCCCAGGTGCAAACACTTATCCAGTCAGGCCTCAGTTGTCACCACTGACAGGAAGCCACTTGCATACACAAAACCACACTTTTTACACCCTGGTACTGTACTTTGGAGAGTCATCCTCAGAACTGTAATACAAATGGGAACCTACCTCATTCTGTAAGACCTACAAAGAAGTTTATAAAGCCAAAGGAAGCAGGCAGGACCTGAAATAAGTTTCTCCACCAACAACTTATGTTAAGCTAAGTGGTCTCAGAAGACTCGAAAGCCTCTTCTCCCACTTCCCCCAAACCCAGAGAATATACATTAAGCCTGGAAGCTGGCTGCTCATCACTGCTACCTAGTGTTGTACTGGCCTTTAAGCCAGTCCCAAATGGACTTGGAGCAAAAGCATCCAACCTAGGGAAACAGCAACCCCTTATTCAACTAGCACAACTGCACCCAACTCTTTGCCACAGACAAATTGCTCCATAAGACCAGTGGGGCAGGAGTCCTGCCATCTGTCTTTACTGACACCCTCTTCCCTCACCCGTGACGCCATGCTCAGAGTGACAAGGAGCATACCTGAGCACACAGGCACTGCTGAGCAGATGGGACACTGCTGCAGCTTGGCAAAAACAATTTTTTCTCCTCCTATTCCACCTCACCCCTCATAAATGCAACTTGCAAATCATTCTTCATAAATTAGTACAGGTTCTCTATCTGAGCAACTCTTCTGGGATTGCATTGGTGAAAATAAGCGAAATTAACATTACGCTCTTCAGAGCGTGAAAACCCACCCACGCCGTCCTCCTTCCTCTTACAGAAAAGCTCGAATCACTCACCCTTGCGCGGTACTGAAGGTCTCCAAAGTTTCTTTGTGCCTCGCTCCCTGGGCCAGCCAGAGCTTTCGCTCCGACGGTCACTGCCGGCGCTCGCAGCCAGTCCCTGAGAGCCACAGCCCGCCCTGCCCCGCTCCGCTGCGCTCTGCCCTGCGGGGCCCGGGGCGGGGCTCCCGCCGCGCCCGTCCCGGGGCCGTCCCGGAGCACGCGGGATCGCTGGCAAGGCAAGGCAAGGCAAGGCAAGGCAAGGCAAGGCAAGGCAAGGCAAGGCAAGGCAAGGCAAGGCAAGGGAGCTGCTGGATCGGCTGGAGCGGCCTGCTGTCCCGGCTGCCGCTGGATGCGCCTTGCTGGCACGGCGGGAGCCAAGGCTCGGGCTGGCGCAGCGGCCGCCTGCAGCCGGGGCTCGCCGGGGCTCTGCCGCGCCGGGACTGAAAACCGTGGGCGATCTCCTGGCACGATCTTCCTTTCTGCTGCACTGCCCTTTTCCTCGTCCCCTCTCCTTAGCCTGCCACTGCAGAATTAACAAAACAAGAAGGTTTTGATCAGGTTTGTTAAGCCTGTGTCCGTGCGAGGTCTGAAGTCACCTATTCACTGAGAAGAGTCTGCTCAAACTTTTGGCAACAAGCCCTACAGCCTTCTAAAGCCCCCTCCAGCTTTGAGTTTAGAGAAATTTCTGGCTAGAGGGCCCCAGAACGAAGGTGCTAAATTCGAAACGAGTTTCGTTTAACTAGTGAGTCAGTGCCTTCCTTTTGCTTCCATGTTTGTCCTTTGATTTGGTGCAGCCTATGGGAGAATGACATATAAAAGACATGAAATATAGCCTTGACTGAATTAGCAAACTTTTTCTTTTGCCAAGGTCAATAATTCCCAATTTGGGTACTAATAAATCACAAATTAGCTGCCAAAAAAAGTGGGGATTATTATTATTAGTCATGAATTTGGGGCTTTTCACGTGGCTTGTGAAACTTGAGCTTTATGGTACAGCCCTGAAGGTTAAAGAGCGTTTTACACCAGCTGTGGTTCTCTTGAAATCAAATCAGCTGTAAAATACTGCCTACTTTTAGGCTTAAAATATCTGAAACCACCATTTCCTGCGGTTTCACATGAAACCATACACTTCATGATGAGTGTGCCTACTGTTGTTAAAATAAGGGCATAGAGTATGGCCAGGCAACTCAAAAGAGGTATTTGTCAGCCCAGTAAAGGGCAAGAGCTAATCAAAGTGCAGAAGAACCTGAAGCAGTTAAGGGGGAGCTTGGATTTTCCTGGGTTTTGCTGTATTACTACTTTTCATGACTTTATCAACAATTATTTTTGTCATGTTTTTGAGCTACAGGTCCCAGAAGCTAGGCAGCTACATAGAAATTGCCACTAGAACAAATTAATCTAGCTCTCACCAGTATGGGAATAACTTTGGAAGTATAGCATGGATACCCACAATGGCTGAGAGCACCTATTAGGGAAAGGCTAATCTATTTTGCTTCTTGATTTTATGATTTGGGGATATATTCAAGACTGTTTAGTACCACCTCCTGTGTGCAGTAACTGAAATGTAAGAGATTCCTTCTTTTCCTCCCCCAAAGTTAGCATTGAAAGAATATTAAAAATAATGCTTTTGTGCAAATTTTGTGTTCTGAAACTTTCAGTGGTCTCAAATCTGTGACTGTGAATTTGAATTAATATTAAATGCAGTTTGATATAATCTCCCCTGTTGAAGAAAATCCAAGAGTTACCAACAATAAAGAGAAGAATTTGAAGTCATTTGTGATGTTATAAATCATATTTCTATACAGGTTATGTAGAGGAAGTGTTGTCTGATTCAGCAGAAAACAAAGGACAGTCTTTGCTGCCCAGTTGTCTGGGTGACATTCTTAAGATTTTGGTGAGAGAAAAACACAGATTTGAAAGCAGCTTATTTACAGGTCTTACTCTTAAGTCATTTTTAAAAAATAAAGTCAAATCACTGCCTCCCACAGAAATGCTAAAGCAGTGAGCGGGCCTAAAGTGATTTTCCTGTTTAGAACACAATGCAAAGAGAATGCAGACTGAGACAAGGCTTATTTAAATAAAAGAGAGTAGGCATTCACACGAGGGTATATGGACGAATTATGCTCTGTTCCTAGCAGTGCTGGAGGTTGATAAGGTTGTCCTTACTTAACCTGACATACCATATGGTGGATGACACTTCACCTTTTCTCAGCTGGAAATCTACTCTACTGCATGACTAAAGTTGCATGAAAAGGGTCCAGTTATATTCTCACTAGACAAAATACCTTTTATTTGGGCTATATTTGATACCTTTCCTTATCAGTGTGGAAACTTCAGAAATCACGGTACCTCAGTGACACCGAATGTATGGACTCCCCAGTCTGGTCTGTTGCTGACAGACACCGTGTGTGTCTGCAGAGGATGGCACAGCGCAGAGGACAATGCTTCTGCCCCAGGGGTACCGACAGCCCTGATGCAGCACAAGGTGCCTGCCCAGTGCGAGGTAGTGAACACAGAGCAGAATGTTAAATTCTCCTGAGCACCTCCCTCCAGGCTTATAAAGCAGCTCTGAAACCTCCCTGGGATAATTTTGTTAAAGGTAAGCCCAAGTCACTGTGTTAATCTAAGGAGATAAAATAGAACACATTCCAAAATTACTTCTTATTGTACATAACTTTATTTGGATAGATGAGTGCCCTTGTGTGGTGCCAAACATGTTGGTGAGACAGTATGAAGTCAAATGATGTCATTCAGTCACAGTTTCCTTGAGGAAATCAGTTAATTTTCCATAATTAGGCTACTGTGCAAATAATAGTTACTGCTAGAATGAGCTTGCAGGTACACAAAACGGTTCATGTGGAGTCAGTGCAAAACAGTGGCAGAGCTTTTTTGTGTATCCATCTCTATATCTTTTGCTCAAATTGTCGAGAACATGCTTACCCTTACACATGTTCTTTGGCAAACTTTCAGCTCTTAATTAAAAAATTCAGTAGCTAATTTGTTTAGTCCAGATACATGTCAGTAATGTAGCCAAATGGACCTGACCCTCACGTGCTTTTCTCTAAATTTCATTGAATGCATTGGAACTGCATGTAATTCACCTGATTGTGAGCTCCTATCCAGGCCTGTGGATTAGCTATATGAAAAAGAAGAAAAAAAGCATATGAAAAACTTCAGGGATTCCGTAGTGCTGAGTGCCATTCTTGTGCGTGATTTGAGCTCCTGTGTTACAACCACAACACAACGCTAGAAATACTGTATAAAGCACAGGCTTCTATCCTGACCTGATTTAGAGCACAGAACATGCAGGAGAAGACAAGCATGCAAGTACCTCTAAAATATTGATGATTTAGATTCAGATACTCTGCTTACTCACTGCCTCAGTTCACTGACAAATTGCATTAAATTGGAGGAAGGTCAGGCCCACAGACAGCCAATGTGATAAGGAAGAGTCCAGAGAACCAAGACAACCAAGACAGTCAAGACTTACAGCTGTCCCATCTGCTGAACTTTGCCAAATAGAACAGTCTCTCCTAGGCTGGACTATTGTTAACAACAGACTCATATGACTGAACATACAATAACTTCATCTACTTCATCTACATCTACTTTTACAGGCTTGCAAAATCTAATAGTCTAGAAAATTTGCATTGCTTTGGTAGAGTTTTTCATCCACTCATTTATTCATACATTTATTATTGGAGTCATCTAACTGTAACCCAAGAAACTGATCCCACTGTAGAAGCAGAAAACTGATCAAAGTGGCATTCAGAACAATTCCTGTGATGTTCAGGGGGGGAAAATATGGGGAAAAAATTTTTGGATCCTTACATCTTAAATTTAATTTGTGAGTTAACAATTCTTTAATTAGAGGTTACCATAGTTCATATTCTAGGGAATGGAACAACTCCATTCTCATCAAGCATGTGTACAAGCTGGAAAGATCACCTAGTCAAGTCTAACTTTAAAAGTCACAGTACTACTCAACACAAAAGATTAGAGCCTTACAAATCGCTTAACATGGAATGTGAATGCTTCAGTCTTTATTGTGTTCAACCCTTTTTCCTTTCCCTACTTATCAATCTTTGTACTTCCAGTTGATGAATCTGTGCCATTTTCTCTTCATGAAGCCTTTGGTTTTCATCATCCTCATGTTCATATTTCAGTTTAGCCAGCGCAAAATCCCACCTGGTCCTCTCAAGCTCAGTACCAGCTGTGACCCTCTTGCCACAGAGCTGCTCCATCTCCTCTGCATTGGCGGGTACTTCTGACTGCAAAGTGCTTGTACAAATGTGCCATGAGACACTCAGCATCCAGGCTCTCTGTTTCACTGTCTGAGACGAAAGGTGATGTTGTCATGTCTCTGACAGCTCCCCGTTACAAACTGGAGAGAGGGAGGATAAATTTGTATGTAGGCTGATAGATGGAAATGGAATGCGTTCATCTAGGTCCACCTGCATGCTTGTTCAAGTGCTCACACATTTGTGCAGACTCTATTTCCCATCTGATCGACAGCTTCCATGACGCCCTATAGTTTTACATCTGGAAGAACTGTATTTCCCACTTACCAACTTTTCCTGCTGCTGCTTCTTGTTATCATTATTCTAGGCTTCCTATAAAGCCAGTTGAAAATCTTTCTGATCTTCTTCTAGCTCATCCATAGTTGTTTGGAATGAATATTCTGATCTATCTAGATTGCTGAGTTCTTCCAAATCTCTTTGTATTTTCTCATCTTTAGGGAACAGAGTTTCTGTCTTAACATGGGATATTTTCACTGATGCTGAAGTATCTCCAAGGATGTTCTGGAACAGAACAGGGATATCTATGTGCTGACAAAGAAGAAAAGGAGTGCCTGAGAATAATGTAGGCACGTACACATAGGGCTTACTGGAGCCTATAAGAAAGTGGCTAGGAGCTTAACTCTCACTTATGTTCCATCATGTTTCTTAACTAGAAATAAATAAAAAAATTAATCCATGGATATGGGCCTGTAGGTAAATCTTCCAAAAATCTAACCTGTAGGCTTTTTTAGAGAGAATTTGTCAGCAATCCCTTGTACCTGTGGAGTTGCTTGGAGGCCACCAGGAAGAACAGTGTATCACACTTTTTAAAAGTGTAACATAGTCAGTACCCCTCTGCAGCTCAAAGAAGGATGGATTTTCTTTCATGGAAATCTACCTTAGCAAGGGGGTGTTTCTTACTGCCTCCAGTATAGTCAGACCACAACTTGTAGGGTATGATTATGCATTAGCTAGAAGCCAGGACTGTCCTTTTAACTGACTATAACTATGTTGACATTTCAGCGTCAACTAAAAGTTCAACCTCTTGTTTTCAGGTTTATAGTACTTGCTGCAATTTATAGACGTGGGTATAAGGCGTAGATTTCATATCTGAGAAAAGATTTAGGCAAATAAGTCAATAAAATTGTTTGTTATTGAGTTTGAGGAAGAGGAGCACAAGAGGAAGAAAGTAAAGTAAGCTCATTATCATGGCTTATTGATGTCCAAAGAAGGGTAGGCAGCAGGCTAAACATAAGGCAAAGTCTCTTCTGCACAGATTTTCCATACAGAAAATGTAAAACCAGCCGTCCCAGTTCAAGCATCAGGACACAGCCACCCCAGAGATTCTGCCCTTGGCTGACTTCATAACTGCTGTGTGGCCACAACAAACTCCTGCTTGTTTTTGGCAAGGTCACATTCTGTCATGTTTCTGTTTTGACCCCTGGGGCAGTACCCAGGCTCTTCAAGGGGGTCAGAGCTTACCACCTCCATCACCGACCATCCTCCTCAGTCACTGTCTTCTCCTGTGTAAATATATCTACATGTTGCAGTGAAGCTTTGTGCCAGAATTTGTGTATTCCCAGAGTGTCCTTGTGCACAAGCAATTTTTTCTGGGAGGCAGGTTTTTTTGGATCAGACAAAGCGCTACGGAAATGGTTATCCCATTTCCATGTCCTGAACAGTTTCTCGTCAAGGTGTTGCACTGAATCTCACGGGTATAATTAGCCCAGGAATCTCTGCACTGTTCTCTATTCCTTACTGTAGATATGCCAGCATTTCAGTTTCCCCGCTATAAACTGGAATTCCTTGCAGGGACTGCTCACAAGTTCACAGTGACTTTGTGATACAGTAAAAGATGTCCCTGTAGTGAGGTAAAGTGAGGCCTTTAAGAATCTTACAAAAACCTTTTCTCTTTGATATTCAGGCATAGGGAGACAAAGTTCTTCTACTGTTATTTGTCCGTATAAAGCACCTCTCAGAAAAGGATCTATCAATTACAGATTATATCACATAAATAAACACAGGACCTTAATTGTTTTTTGCCTTGTTCCATGTATCTTATACACGAGACCAAAGTGAGGTGATGTGTGGAGAGGTGGATGACAGATCCAGCGAAGATAAGAAAGGCTAATGAACTTACTGAGACCACTGCCTGTTTCATCATTTATCAAGTGTTTTGTCAGTTTACAGATTTTTCAAATGGAAACAAGTATCATAACTCTCCTATACGCATTGCCTTTTGAAAGCAGACCTGAAGTTACTGATGCACAGAGGCATTAACACCAGAAAGAACAGTATGGAGGGGGTACAATAACTAACGTATGCACAGTCATTCACAGGTTGGCATCACACCGGAGGTCTTGTGCATGCACTGCCAATCTATGTATATTGGCAACACTACTAGGACTTGCAGGATGCCAAATATTTGGAAATTTAGACAATTTAGAAATTCCAGACATTGGCCAAGTTCTTCTTCTTCTGGTCAGGCAAAACTTACATGCAAGAAAACTGTACACATTTCATTAAAACTTAAATACACATAACCCTCATCAAATATAAAGGCCAGAAAATGGTGATAGCCAACATTTCCAAACTCTTTAAAGGCTAAAATGCCTCCTCTATGCAGTTTTTGATCAATCTCCATGAATTTTTAAAAATTATCCTACCTAACTGTGCCTAACTGTTCCTTTTAGTGAATTTTGATGACCACTCAGAATATATATTTGTATTTCCTAAAGATAATCAGAAAACATCCTGGCTGTACATACTGGATAACAAAGACAATACTACTTGAAGTATACTGAGAGAAAGTAATCTAATTTTATGCTTAAACTTATGCTTTTGTTTTTTCTACAGCTTACCTGATGAACTCAGGATCTGTTCCTATCAGTACCGGGATACTTCACTTTCATGAGCTCATATATCATGGATTCTTTTCTTTGTGCACCAAGAAAAGAGTTCTTCCATTTTGTATAAACAGTGCAAAACTATCTACCTGTAAAATCCAACTACCATACAAACCTACCAATGTATCCACATGCATGATTGGTTTAAGATGTTTGTAAGTCATGACGGACAGAACAGGGAATACAAATATTCCTGTGACCCATTAGGGCAAATTAATTTTCTGAGTGATGGTTTGGTTAAATGATATTGCTGTTTCAGTAATTTATGAATATATGAAAACCCTTCAGGGATCAGATTATCATCTAGACTAGTTTAGGAAACCTCATTTTCTTCCATGACATTCTGCTATTTTTTGTCATCTGAGAATTTCACCTAGAATATTTCACAACAACTCTGAAGCACTATAGATAAAGCAGTGTTCTTTAGCCTGAAAAACAATACTGAAAATACCCAAATCCAGGTAACTTCTTATATCAGTAGTTAATGGAATGACAGATCTGTTTCATTAGGCCTACATTTTGGAGCTTCCTTAATTTCAGACTTTACTCTGTACTCATTAAAATTCTAACTACACTCCAGAAGAGGTAATTTCTTGAAGCCTGGGACCAACCCCATGCACTCTGGTGAAAAGGTGCAGCCTGTCTTCTCCCAGGGCAGATATTAGAAAAAAGTTTTCAAGCTGTCTTAGCTCGAAAGAGGGTTGAAAGATTAGAGTAGAAGACTGTGCACATTGTGTCTGACTCCTCTGAGTAAGCAGAGAAAGCCAACAAGTGTCAACAGCCAGTATCCCAGTTTGGTTTTCCAGAAATTTTATACTAATTTCTGCGGTTATCCCAGGTAATATTAGAGATGAAGTCTGAGTAAACATAGAATTATTTGCAAAACCTGAGTTACTTTTGCTGCTGGTTTCGCTGCAGTCAGCATATCAATCAGTGAAGCATAAAGGAAATTTTTGCTTGCAAGTGTATTGCTCCATGTTCTAAGCCTAAAATTTTGTTTAGGTTCTGGATCATTGCTAGAGTCTGAGCCAAGAAAAGGTCAATCCTGAAAGATAAACACATTCTTTCTTCTGTTGGCTGTGGCCCAACACAAGAGAAATTATTTCTCCCATTGCTTACACCTACATGAGTTTCACAACTGCCTGCAGCTCTGGTGGAATATAGAGAATCCCTTCAGAGAATGACAACTGACAAAATGTCATTTCTTCCTATGTAGATGTTGGTTGGGTGATGTCTCACGTTTGAGGTACTTCTACTTTTCTATTTAGAACCAGAGTTTACTGCATCCATTGCAAGCATAGAAGCACTTCCACTAGCTGGACAATCTAATTTTTATTGAATATTCAGAGTATCTGTGTTCAGATGAAACAATTCACTAAAATTAGAGTGTACCATACCTCTGTTTAGACAACTTACCATATACACTGAGAAAGGAAGAAGACAATATAGCTACTTGAGAAGCCATCCCCAGCGTTCTGAGAACAGAGAGATTCCACACATGCTCTTAGCAATTGGACCTTTGCTCAAGCCTGAGACACCATCACAGAGCTGACACCACGATTTATTTGGATACCTGCTCTCATTCTCCTCCCACCCTGGGAACTGGCTCATGATGACAGCTGTACTCAGAGCACCCCCGCACCAACACTACTCACACTAAATGTCAGCCTAGTTACTCAGCCTGCTCCAGCTCATACTGTGTGGTCAGAACTGTCTCAGTATGACATTAACATCTGAGATGTGTTTCTCAGTTATCAGCAAACCTTCTCCAAAAAGAAGATAGCTATTACTTTGAAGAGAAAAAATCAGTTATCAAGCTATCAAGACTACAAAATTCCTTTGTATTTGGATATGAAATACTGTGAACATTCTACATTTCTTCTTTTTTTTTAATATGTGTTTATATACATACCTGACATTTCTATAAGCTTTTGGTGATGGTGCTTTCCTCTTTATGACTAACTTTACTGAACACTAATATGTCTGTCTTGTTACACGTATGTAGATGAGTCCCTTGTCCCAGGACATTACCATGTAAACCAAGGTCAGATGATTCAGTTAAAAGCAAAGTTGTTCCCGGCACAGCTCTACTTCTGTAAACGGCGCACATTACTTATTTATCCTAGCTGACATTTTTTTATTTAAAACAAAGCAGAATTCCAATAAGAGCAATGGAAGCACAACAGCACTTCTTAGTCCGCTGGGTGGAAGTTGATCATTCATGACATGCATATAAAGAGCAACTCGGGAGATGATGCTTGGCATTTTAGAGAAGTAAGGCAAAAAAAGGAGGCATGAAAATCCACGTAGGACAATGATACAAAAGAAGAAACAAGCCCAATATTTGAACTGAATAAAGAAAGCAAGCTAACAAATAGCTTTAAATGGCACTCCCAAAAAACAAAGCAAATTAATTTCACCAAGACTCAACTCCCTCATGGAGAAGCTCTAGAAACAAAGCACAATAGATGACTCAGGAGAGAAAGAGCAATGAAATATTAACTGAGCATAGACACTTGATGTGAAAGGCAGTCTCTGTCTTCAATCTGCAGTTGTGTGTATTGCATGGAGAGGAAGCCAGCATTGCACCATCCCCCGGGCACGCATCCCCTTGGCAGACTGCAGCCCTGCTAACACCGAGTCTCTCAGCTCCCTTCACATTCTCCCAGCAAGTTAGATAAGCCCTAGAGAACACGTGCCTTTTGGGGATTTGCATTTACTGAAAAATTTTACAAGCAACACAAGATTATCCATCCAGCCTTTCCAACGGGTTCTAGATCTTCATAGTTAGTCCTTAATATAATTTCTGCCAGCACAACTCATCTTCATCATTCAGACTATCAGCCTCCTGTTTCCTTACAGATTCTCTGTCAGCTAAAATCCCTAGAGAAGCTTCCTAAGCACCCCCGTTTTTCAAGAAGCAGCTCCCAGTTTCCCCTTCAATACTTCTCTGAGGCAATCAACAGCTGTTCTTCTAATGTTAACTGGGAGGTCCCTACCTGTTAAGCACTTGGCCGCATTCCTCAGCTTCTCTGCTGCTGTTCCAAGCAGCCATCTCTTCAAATGGCAGCATCAGGCAACTGCGGGATAGCACGGAGGGAAAGGTTGTACCATTATCTACACAGCATAAGTCAGGAATGGTGCTGACCACACAACACAGTCCAGCCTCCTTTACCCCCCAGTTTAAAAGACAATACTTTTAAGAAATGACAGCCTTGTATAAAGAAGAAGAGTACTGTATGACCCTAAAGTGACCTGCTGCTGTTGTCCTTCTTGCTGCCACATAAACTACTGTGGCAACATAATAACTGCAAAGAAAACACATCAGTCTGTAAGGCTTGGCAAACCACTCTGGAGTGAGTCCAGGAATGACAAATGGGTTTGAACAGCCAGATGTAGCAGCATGAAGTGACTAGGCTGTATAGACAAAGACATAACAAACTTCAGGGAAGTGTCCGTCACCAATACAGTTATAAATAGCTGTCATGTTGGGAGATGGAGCACACACAACACTGAATACTGTCATGCTCTGTGTCTCCAGCTAAATTAGATGGCTTTGGAGTAGATATGGATATGTAACTGGACAGGAACAGCCTAATGGAGACTTTTCTTCATTACTGAGCTTTCTGCAAAAGCACTCTGCATTGAAAAGGTTGTGTCTAGTGGTCTGTGTGTGTGTGAGTATTATGCCTAATTATAGTCTATATTGTCTAGATGGCCACACAATATATTATCAGTATCCAGAACCAAGCAACAGCATCACTAACTTACTCTTAGACACAGTTACACCCCCCTCCCCGCCCCATCTTCAGTGGGGAAGCTAAAGGAGCAGTATCTCCTTTAGATTGAGAGAAGGAAACCCAGAAAAACACGTTGTGGTGAGAGAGCAGGGAACACCAGCTGCAGCACTGCGCTGCATGGCCACAAACTCTTGTTTCAGCTTGTGCTTGCAGAGAAGCTGAACATGAGACAGCAATATGCCGTAATGGGGGAGGAGGGCCAAAGGCATCCTAGGCTGCATTAGTGAAAGTGTAGACAGCGGGTCAAGGGAAGTGCTTAGTCTCTCTGTTCAGCACTTTTGAGATGCCCTCCAGAGTACTGTACCCAGCCTGAGCTCCTCACTACACAAAAGGACACTGTCAAACTGAAGGAGGTCCAGTGGAGGTATCCTAAGGCCACTAGAGAACTGCGATACATGAATTAGAGACCTGGGTTTGTTCAGCCTACAGAAGAAAAGTCTATGCAGGTACCTACCTGCTGTATTAACTACCAAATGGGTGGTGGTAGAAAAGACCAAGCCAGATCCTTCTCAGAGACACACTGGGAAAGACTGGGAAGCAAGGAGCACATTTCACAGCCAGGGAAATTCTGGTCAATTCTCGCAAAATTGCATCACAATGAGAATGGTCCAGGAGTGGTGCTGGTGTCCACAGAGGCCAAACAGTCCTGTGATCATGGGCTCAGAGCCACTTTCAGGTGAGAAAAGCAATTTCCAGCTCCTTGTGCGGGGAAGCATTGATCTGATCTGAGCATTAACCATCACTCTACTACGGGAGTAATCTTCAGCCCAGCGATAAATAACAGCTTGTTTTCCGGGTGTGCCAGTGGCTCCATGCTGCCTCCCTGCTTCACTTGCAGTGCTTTTGGAGGAATTCAGCCTGTGTTGGGAGCTGCACTTCTGGCTCCGGATGTGGGTGGATGTGGGTTGCTGCTGTTAATGAGAAGGAGAGAGGGATGAAATTTGATTTGGTGTTGCAAGTTCACATACTGAGCAAAGACAATTTGTAGGAGTGAAGAACACAGTAGACTATACAAGAGGGCTTTCTTTTTCTATGTCTATGCCTTTTCTCTCATGGAAGGAGTAAAAGACACCCAGAAACCCAGTCTTTTTAAAGTCAGTTTTGAAAATCTCATGATTTTGTTCAATCACCTGCCATGGAAAAAGACAAAGAAGAATGTACATTTATGTTATTGTGAAAATCAGAGAACCTAAAGACTATTTTGAAAATATTATAAAAATGTTTTTAATCAATATTATTGTGGCCATCAACAATACATGCTTTCTTTTGTGTAAACCATGGTATTTTCCAGAAATCAACTAACTGGGAATGAGAATAAATCTTTTGTACCCATAAGAGCTCTTGATTATAGCACCATTTTGGTGATAAATGCCTGTTTAGATCATAGACATATGACGTGTTAGCATTATGCTTGATCTTTCAGAAAGTAGAGATGAGGTTAAAGGTTTGGGGTCAACACATATCAGCACAATGATATATAATAGCTACTGTTCTATGCTGGCAGTTGTAACAGGAAATAAAACAAGAAAAGACAAGAGAAGATATTTTGAAGCAGAATTACAGCTCTTTCACACTCAATATCTGAAGGATGTTGAAAGATAAAAGAAATGATGGTCAGAAGAAAATACCTATGAAAGAGAAAGGAATCTGTGCCAGCTCTTAACACCGGATGATGGATTCTCTTTTAGCCAAAATAAGCTCATTGCTATGAACAGTGTCAGAGGCCTTTCAGTCTTTATCTGTATAGTCTGATATTTTCCAAAAGGAGGAAAAACAATGTGAATAAGTAATAGGATTTACCTGTAGGTAAATTTACCCAACAGAGTAACATATGGAAAAATGCGTCTAAATGAACATTTGCCAAATCTGATTAAAGAGCCTTACTGCCAAACAATCTGAAAGACTTAGAACATCTTTGAAGCATGAAGATCACAGAATATTATGTATTATGGAGGATGTGGTGGGATTCAGAAACAGAATAACAAAACCCCTAAATGTAAAAGGTGTTTGGGGAGGAAATGGAGAAGACATGTCAATAGTTCGCCCACAAATCAGTAATCAAGGATGGGAAAAGTAAGGCTGGGCAGGACACAAAAGGAAGTATCATCCCTGGCTCAGTTGTGAAATGCTTCTGCATTTTGCTAACATCTCCTTCCTTCAGAAATTATGCTTCAGAATCCTCTTATCCTCTTTTAAATTAGATCAGGAAATATGCCAATAGTGCAAACATATTCACAGACAAGGCCAAAACACTCCTTGGAAAACTCAAGTAGATAAGGTAGATTATTAAAGTATGATGAAAGTATGATGAGTTTTGCCCTGAAGAAGCAAGGTTAAAAGTTCAGAAAAAAAAAAAAACCTGAAAAATATACGCAGACTGCTGAGAATAATTCACTTGATGGATAACCTCAGTTTTTTACCTATCTTCTAAGGAAAGTTATCCCATCAAAGTGATCATCTGACACAGACTGCTCAAGGCCTCATACCATTAGATCCTCGTCCTCATCCCCCCTTGCTTGGCAGGGCATCAAAACTCCGGCTCCTGTGGACATGGGCCTATTATGTGTTTTGTCTACTTTGCACAAAATAAAACCATAAAAGCTGCCTTCCACTTTGACAATTCTAACATCTACTAACACAGTGATTAGACCGCTCACTTGGACAGACGTGGACATCTAAATTCACATCTCCACTCCAAATCAGATGAAGGATTCAAATAAATCCAAGTTCTACATTTCAATTTTCTGAAGAATGTCACAGCTCTTGAAGCCGACAGCTCCAACAAATGTGAATCCTAAGGGGAGAGCAAAAAGGTGTCTATGAAGAAACAAAAAAAGTCTATTCCTCCACTTAGCATTTTCAGATGATTATCTTGAAGATCAGGATACTGATCAGCAACTTTTGAATTCCACTGAGCTACTGTTGAATGCTATAGTTCCTAAATTTCTTCATGGTGAGTCTGATTGCTGGTTATATTCACATTTCTATTCTATGCACATTGTCATGGTGCTACTGAGTATTTTCATCTGCTCTTTTGAAACAGCTTTGACACTAATTTTGTTCCTCTTTTTAATATTTAATTTCTTTTGGAGATCCATGAAGTTATCCAACAATGAATAGATCTGTCAAAGTCCAAGCTTTTATAGTTTTCCCTGTGGAAAACAACAGGCTTTGAGTAGTTTGAGCACCGTTGCCAGTTTTTTCTATCCACTTCTGTGCACTTAGAAGTATAGACACATGCTTTTCCAGGATTTCTTTTTGCTCAATGTCTATTACAAAAGAAAATTGCCTGCCTGTCAGATATTTTCCTCTCAGTTTCTTTGAAGAACAGTTCTCATAATTACTTCCTTTTTGTTCAGTTCTCAAAGTCTGTCTCACTGCATAGTCTGCAAAAGGAAGCACAGCTCATCTTTTCTTCTTTTGATGTTCTAAGTTCTCTTGATTAAAACTGTTCATAAGAAATGGAGAACCTAGGATGGAGCAGAATAACCAGATATATCAAAAATACATTTGTGCTTAGCTGTTCAGTTCACAGGGAGGAGAGAAATGGCATGAAGGAATCATTACCTTAGAAACACATTGTGAAACCGACTTTAAAACATAGATAGATGGTGAATGTCTATCTAATGGTGACAACACTTCAGGGTTTGCTGCAGGTCTGTTATTATAGTCTGACTAAGATTCAAACTTCTTCCCATTTTCCTCTCTCTCCCCTTCTCCTCTCATCAGGGATGACAGCATCATCTTCCTACTCACTAAGCATAAGCAGGGCACCATCTTTCCTTAACCCCCTTCCAGATTCCCTGATATATTGGCTCTGTTTTATTACTCCTTTCTGCACAGCTTTGCAAAGATCATTATGTTTTGCCTGAGAGACTGCTCAGGTGTTGTCAATGGGCTGATAACCTTGTTGCTTGGCTACAGTCAGCTCCACTTTTCCAGCTCTGTTGCCTCCAGTCCTTTTGCCACTTTACCTATGCCAAACATTGCTGCTACTTTCTACTTTGCCTGTTGCTTATGTAAACAGTTACACCTTGCTTTCTTTTTACTATCTTACTGCTTTAAACAGAAGCTTCTTTCTTAAGGCTTTAAAGACTGCTTCAAGGTAATGTCATAGATCTCCTTTGATATAAAATGACAATGCTATTCCATATCATTCTTTTAACAACATCTCTGTAGATAACTTTCCTGATCTGTCATGATTGATATGTGACATCATATGAAAATCCCTTTCAGAACCCAGGAAAACATCACCAGCACATTATTCAATTTCCTTCTTAAATCTTTTCTTCTCCAGATCTTTAAGTTAATCACAAATATTTTGGAGAGTGAACTAAGACCACTCCATAGCCCACAGATTCATACAGATAAAACTGCATATCCCACCACAGAAAACAGGAGACAGGCAGGAGAGAAAATAGGAATGATGGGTTAGATATCACAGCTTTAAATCAGGTCTCAGGTAAACTGCATCCTGACCTGGCTCTACTCCAGTCATGCATGTACTGGGAAACTCAAGGTTTTTGTATCTAGCTGCTCAGTGGTAATAGTAATACTGTCTAGTTTCATGTTTACCCACACTTTTTATGTAGACTTTGAACTACAGCAGAATTTAACTCCTGTGACAGGGAGAGTTCACCTCTTCTGTTTGATCTTTTCTTATGAAAACTCCTGTCCAGGTTTCCTGCACCTGCTAAATAAAGAGATCTTCAGACAACATCCACCAGCTCACTTCAACTGACATCACTTTGAAAGGGCACAGAATTATGCAAGTTTACACATGATGATGACAGTACCCAACAGTCCTTTCTTTAAAACTTTATATGCAGCTCTAACTAGATACCTCCAGTTCTGAAAGCAATGACAAAGACTTTAAGGGTTTAGTCATGATGGTACAGGGCCTGGAAGACAGAAGAGGATGCAAAGCAGAAGAGTCCATGTGATAGGGCTCAGAAATGAGATAAGCTTCAAAAAACCAGGTGAGACAGAAAACAGTCTAGTTTCCTCTAGCTTTTTTTTTCTGCTTATAAGCACAAGTGAACTTTGATTTGAGAAAAGGAAGGCAATTTTGCCACAGTCATCCTGACAGATGTTTGTACTGCCACTTAGAGCTCAGTTCCACATTGCTCACTTGGAATTTGGTACAGATGACAGGGGAAGACATTTCAAGAAGGAAAGGGACATGAGCCTCTTAAATTGATAATTAAGTTTGTGAAAATGACAGTCAATAAACTAGTTGACATTGACAGGCTCTACTACATTCAGCTTAGAGATGCTAAACTACCATGAAAAATGTAAAAAACTTCTAACTCATTCTCAGTTTCCTTCACTGGGACCTATCTGCCTTTTCCACCCTGATGTCAGGAATCTGGGTCTTCAGTTTAGTTATCCTAATCCTGATCAGTAACAGAATGGATATGAGACAAAGTGGCAGAGAAACCATGAGAAGCCCCTCTCTCTCTCTCCTTATCATGGCTTCCTCCTGACAAGCAGAGATACCATTTTGCCTCAAGCCCAGCAGAGCTGGAGGAAGTTTCCTGTTACCCACCACTATGTTCAGCCCTGAAATCTGACTAAAGGAAGCAAATCCATGTTTGCCTTCCTTGCCCAAAACTGTCACTCTTCACAGACATCTGCTGGCTCCTCAGTGTCCTCCAACAGGCAGCTTCTTCTGTAACTTCCTTTACAGCTAACTTGCTGTGTGGTACCTTGAATATACTGTCACACCCTCTGCAAGGAGAAGAGGCCCACAGCCCTACACTCCCCCTGGAGCATTTACATACAGACACCTATCTTTCCAAATTTCCTTGCTCTAACTGCCTGCCTGGAGTGTATAGCCCCAAATTTCTTTGGTTAGAGGCGTATCTAAGCAATGCATTGCAGAGGTTGGAGCCTACATTACAGAGGTCACGTTTTTTTCTGAGGCGAGGGAATACTCACTCTTTCAGTCAGCTCAAAAATACTCTGTGACTGAATACATTCTGAAGAAACTGAAGAGGAGATTAGAGGACCAAATCCCAGGCAAGGGAAAACAAGCAGTTGTGACGGTTAATAGACACAAGGACAGCTCATAGGAAAAGAATAATGAGACATGGAGCATGATGTAACAGAAACAGGCCAGATGGCAGTACAGCTGTGAGGAAACTCAGCTAGCTCTGAAATGAGTCTTCAGTTATTCAGACTGCTGACTGCAGATCCAAGCCACTGACTGCAAAACAAGCTCTGGTTGTCTGAAGCAAGTGGCAGTTTGTTAACAATTACCCGATTGAAAGCAAAGTGGAGCAGGTGATACTAAGAAATCTACTACAGCACATCTGATGAAGAACCACACAAGAAAGTCCCCAGCATCTCTTTCCTCCAATGACACAGATTTAGAGATATTTTAGAAAGTAGAAATCAAACTTAAACTTTGAGTAACTCAACAGCTAAAATTTTACTCTGTACTAGATTATCCAGTTGACATCAGTTCCAGGAAGTCTTTTGAGGCCATGCAATACCTACAGGGATGACTCAGTGTGAAAACAGGAAAATAAGTCCATAAATAGTTTGAAAATGTAGTAGTATGGAATTCCTGTAATATCTGTGAATGCTTGCAGTCTACCAGTGATAAGAACCACAAAGGAAAACTTAATGCTAATCTAAGTCAATTCTCATGTGAATTGGAATAATTCTTCAGGGACACCTGTGCTCTCATGTTAGATTAGTAGCTTTCAAGCTAGAATTTAGCAGCTACTGGCTACCCAATATACAGTATGGTGCTGTTCTCACAGTAAATAGAATTAAATGGAGCAGTGTTTCAGTTTTAGAAGAGTGTGCTGATTGTATGTCCCAGAGGTCTCTTCTGGGGGAGTGGGTTATGGAACCAAACATCAGTCTCCAAAGGAGAGAAAAATGAGTGGTAGCAATGATTTCAAGTGACTTTGCATACAAGTTCCTAGAAACTGTGTAAACTCTACAATTACCTGAAAGAAGGTTGTAGTGAGGTGGGGGTCAGTCTCCCAAGTAACAAGCGATAGGACAAGAGAAAATGGCTTTGAGATCTGCCAGGGGTAGTTTAGATTGGTTATTAGGAAAAAATTCTTCACCAAAGGGGTTGTCAAGGATTGGAAGAGGCTACCCAGAGAAGTCGTTAAGTCCCTATCCCTGGAGGTGTTTAACAGACATGTAGATGAGGCACTCAGGGCATGGTTTAGTGGTGAACTTGGCAGTGCTGGGATCATGGTTGGACTTGATGACCTTAGAGATCTTTTCCAACCTAAATTATTCTACCATCCTATGATTCTATGGTTTAACTCATCATCTGGGATTTAAAGAAAAAATTTGCAGCTGATATAAAAATATACAGAATATTGCTGTTTCTGTCTCTGGTACTGGAGAAGAAAAACAACTTCATGAACAAGAAAGGCAGAGTTCAGAGCCAGAATATTCAGGTGTTCAGAGACATTTAGTATTCATCAGCAAACACTAGCTGAATGGTTTCCCTAACTAAGAAAAGCCATCAGTCAGCAATTTGTTGACATTTTCCCATGCAGTTCAAGTGGTTTTCAGTGGATCATGACAAGTGCCACTGACAAGTGCTTGCCCCTGAAATATTAATGGCTGAGTGTTGTTCAGACGTGAGGTCAACTGTCCACCATTGTATGAGCAGTGCTGGGGAAGGCAGAAAGAATACACTGTTTTTCTCCAGCCGATTCAATCCTCCTTCACGTATCATCTATGTCTGCTCTTTTTCCCTTGCAGCCTATTGAAACATCACAGGACATCTATGTGTCCCAAAACCAGATTGCTTTGATATTTGTACTGCTTCATCATCACATTCCTTATCTACACAGAAAAGGAACTGCTTTTCATTGAGAAGCATCAGCTGTTTGTAATTGTACTGACTCTGTTATACATAATAGAAAAATCTCTGAAATTATTTACTTGTTATTAGGTCTTCCTCTCCAATATCATCCTTCACAGAAATTCCTGATTGTAATCCACAATGTTCAGATGTAAGAATGAAAGACACCTTATGAGAAGGATTAACTATGTGATATGAGCTATTTGTAGGGTTTTTTTGGTATTTCACTTTTGGATAACTCATTTTGTCCTTCAGATGGCCCACAAGCCCTGTAAACTATTTCACCAACAATAAAATTACTTTAAAAAAGAAAAAACCAACAACTAATTGAGTATTGTGTAAGAATGGATGACGTGAATATGGACCACAGCATTTTGTCAGCTTCTTGGAAGCTAACAGACTGTCTTCTCTGATGCTATGTGCAATACATTCTTAATTACCCCAAGTAAGAACGATCAGACCTTACCATGAGATGTTATTCTAGAGTATAACAGCTACTGCCAGGAACATCTGACATTGCGCATGTCTCTCTCCATAATTCCATGTTTTCTTTTCCAGCTGTTAAAGGAAGCCACCACCAAGGAAAAAGAAAACCATTACTTTTTTAAAGGAATGGCATGATCTTATGTTGTCCTCCCTCTAGAATACACTGATCAGTTATATCAGTCAAAGATATTTATGTCAGACTGCTCAGCAAGGGAAAAAAATTAACAAAAGATCAGGGGCGCAAAGAATAGATAGTGGAGGAAAATACTAGAAAAGATCTGTTTAAAGGAAGACTGAAGTTCCCAGGTAAAGCCTTGATGTACTGCTGGGGTCAACAGAGCATGACATGGTTATTTAGAAAGCTGAGCCAGTTCACCGAGACACTTCATTATTTTTATACTTATTAGAGCCAACTGAATTATATAAAAGGGATTACAAGGCATGGCTGCATAGGATATCTGAGAACAAAACTGAGGAAGTCAGTTCTAGTCCCATCTTTGTAATTCAGCCTGAATTAGACAAAATCCCTACTGTAAGCCTAGAAACCACTTAGTGAATATTCATGTCTCTCGCCAGTCATAAATCATACTGCTCATTTTTAAAAGTTCTCTGTGAGCCTCAGCTTGGCACCACTGCAAACCTATTTAGATTACACAAGCTTAGACTTTGCCTCAACATGAGCAAGCAAAAAGAAGAAGCATATATCAAAACCTCATTCCCCATTTCTAAACTCAATTTGGTAAATAGAACCAGCCATAAATCCTGCAAATGTTCTTGACTGGTTCTTTTTCATTAAACTTTATCACCCATGCAAGTCTGGGTTATCAGCTCACACGCACACACTAATAAAGAGGAAGAACTTTTACAGCCACTAGAATTTGAATTAAGGATGTTATGTTTGATTTAGGGTTTGATGCAGAAGAAACAGATTTTACATCTGCATTACTGGCTCGATGCTTTTGCTTTGCAGCTAGGTTGGCATTCGTCACTTCGGGAAGAAGAAAGCTACTGTCATACTGCAGTTTCAGTCTACTAATTTTCTGCTGCAAGGGGACACCTAGACACCCACTGTTCAATAGCATCATCCCTTTGCACCTTCCGATGTCTCTCTCACTCCCCTTGAGGGCGTCTTTGTGGTTTAAAAGATCTCTACAAACTTTTTCTCTTTCCAATCTCTTCATGAATTTCAGGTCTATCCAACTGTTCACTGTTTACTAAAACCTCTCTCCTGAGGATAAAGATAAATATTTAATAACCTGCAGATCTCTTAAAAACCTAAAAGAAAGTGGAATCCTAGGCATGTTTTCGTGGACAGACTCTGATCTCCCCATACACATATTCTTTTGAAAAAAATAAACCAAATCAAACCCAAACAAATTTTTTTTTTTGAAAGAACAACCTTGATTTCAATATAAGGCCTTAAAGAAAATTACTAATTTTGTTGAACATCTAGGTCCTTTGGGATCTGAAATCCTGCAGAAGTTCTTAACAAGTGTAAGAAGTAACTCTAGCTTATCTAAAGGACCATGGAGGGCGGTGGGAAAGTTTCACCTTTAGTTAAAGAGTGAAGAGATATGCTGCCAGTTTTAGGTATGGCCTGTGGTCTTATCTCTATCTTAGTCCCTTCTATGAATGTATTGTCACACAGACTTCTCATGGAATAATCCCATTGATGAGGGTTTGTGTTATAAACTCACTGAAAAAATTGTATTCTTACACAGAAACTGTGATCAGAGCTCTCCCATGCAAAGCTTCATACCTGCATGTGCTTCTCGGGGTACAAAATAGCCACATTACCATCTACTATTATAAACTGCTACCAGTCTTATGACTTCTAAATTACAGAGGAAACATGATTTGTGGTGGAATAAAGTATAGGCATCTTGCACTGAGCAGCAAGCAGCAGCAAGGATTCTTACCTCTTTTGAAGATCAAAAATTTTTGAAGACACAGTAAAGACACTGACAAAAGCTTACAACATTTTGCCATAATAGAAAGCCAAAGTTGTTTCTGGGCAAACACCTGCCTGTTATCAAACACCTCAGCTATTAGATGCACTTCTTGTATGGTGAGATGTATGGTGACTACTTCCTTTCTCTTTGCAGCATGAAAGTTTGAGAGGGCCTGACCAGCTTTTCTGCAAGCATCTTGGCAACTCAGAGAATGTCAAGCATTTGAAAGTAAAAGTCAGAACATGTGATGTGATTGCCACTGCAAAAAAACAGAAACTAACCAGTTTAGTTTCTCCAAGCAGGTCTTCCTGGAGTGCATTGTTAACGTGCCCTAAAGCACTGATGAACTGTGACAGTTTTACATTCTTTCCCAACCACAAAACATTGTCCAGCCATTCAGATTGAGCTCTGAGATGACTATTTGCACAATATCCATCCATTAAAGCCTCAACTTAGATGATTCAATACACAGCAGGGACCGGACCAGGATTATGCACAGGCATAGGAAGATATTTTCTTCAAATCTGGGGACAGAAAGGATCCAGTCTGATGTCTGGCATGATTCAGAATGACTTTCTATCTTCTTACAATTAGAGCCTGCTTCACTGAGCCAGTGGCCTTTGCGGAATTGTCTCTTGTCCTACTTCCTTACTCTGAGGGATGTCACCTTTGTGGGTGAATAAGGTTGATTATCTTCCCTTAATAGAGCAGTTTGGGTTTTTTTTTTTTCCCTGGAGAACCCTGTTAATTATCCATGCAGAGTGATGGCAGCTGAAGCACACCCAAGACTCAGGTCCGACACATATTATTAATGATTCCTTTCAGGACAGGAAACCAGCTTGTTATGCCTCCATTGTTAATTCACTTTCCTGGGTGATGAAATGAGCTAAATGGCAGGTGCTGGCATGTGTAGTGGAAGTGTGCGTAGGAACAGGAAAAGTGGATGAAAGCTGCTACAGTAAAGAAGAAATTAAAAGAAGCAGCAGCGCTGCAAGGACAGGAAAGAATTAGACAGCAGATTTAGGGTGACAGGCATGATGATGCTATAAGAAAAGAGGAAACGACATGCTGTTCAGCATACATAAGATACGCCTAACCATAAAATGAGAATTGAAACAGCTGTCATTAGAATGCCTATGAGGTGAAGCATTTCCAATGGGATAGAAGTGTAAAAAAGCAGGAAAAATAAGTGGCAACCATTTAAAAAACTTCTCACCATTTCAACTCAAATGAAATTTTTCATATTTTCCAGATATCAGTTTTTTTGAGAGTTTACTTGGTTTATGGGGTCACAGATTATCTGCATATAAAGTCCATGTAACAGCTACTTACTAAATGTGTCTGATACAAAACCAATTTTGGAACCTGTTTTATATATTAAGACACACTAGAAATGTATTTAATCTGCTCCAAATGCCTCCTTGAGCTCTGTGGAATGCAGGACCTTCTGGGTGAAAAACCAGCTTTTCTGATGTGAAAATGTGCACGTTTCCTAAGAATTTTGGGAACAATAAGAAGAGTCTTTCAAGCCGGGACTCCGCTTTCCCGGTGAAACGTGAAGACCCGGTTTTCCGCTCCCGGGGACGGGGGGGTTCTTTGGACGGAGCAGCCAAGCCCTGGTGTGGTGGACAGGACGGGGGCATCTCACACGTGCGGGCGCTGCACCGACAGCAGCCGGGGAAGGCGGAAGGTGCCGGCGGCCGGAGCCAAAGAGGGAGCACTCGGCGGCACGCAGAGCCTGATTTAATCGCCCCCGAGGCGCCCGGCCCGGCCCGGCCGACGTGACCGGCGCGGCGCGGTGGCGGCCCCGCTACGTGCGGCCCCGACCG